>JAHRHZ010000023.1:1997018-2025069 GCA_024137785.1 Ginglymostoma cirratum
ACACACACACACACACACACACACACACACACACACACACACACACAGAGAGAGTGTGGCAGGCCACATGAGGATAGACAACTCTCCAATAAATGATTTACCCCAAATCTGGCCTCGTCTGACTCCTAACCCATTCGCTTCACTGACAGCCCTGCCTCCAGTTGTACCTGAACACAAGAAATCCCTTTCTAGATCTTCATCTTCTGGTTTTGTATCTCCCTTCAAACTTACATCATGAACAGACTTGAAGTGACAGCTCTCTCTTTAGACTGTCACCCACTGTCACCCAGTACTTTGAGATGATACCGTCTGGTCCCAGATTCTCCCACAAGGGAGAACAACCTTTCCACATCTACCCTGCCAAGTCTCCTCTGAATCTTGTATTTGGTTACAATCTTGGGGAAAGAAGTTGGGTTTGGGACCTAAAGAATTTCATGGTCAACCAATATAAAACTGAGCCAAACCTAAACAGAGAAACTGTGAAGGAATGACACAGAGAAGAGAAATCAGAATTCAGAGCAAACCCACATTTAGGGAAGGAAAATGAAGCAATCTTAATGGCATGTGACAACGGTATAGAAACTTTGACAACCAGAAAGTGAAAGAAAGGGGATAGACATCTGGGGTAAAACTCCAGCCAGCAAGCATCATATCAGGGAAAAGTCCTGCACTGTCAGTAAAAAAATATTCAAATGAAACTATAAATCAGAACGAAATATATGGCCAGCAAATATATTACCAATCTGGAGCCTCAACGCCCTTGAATCTAAACCGGTTTAATGTGTTCTCTGCTTTATTGCATGTCACAGCATTGTCAATGTTATGTTGAGCGGTTTGGGACTAATCCAATGCTTCTTTTGTTTGTAAAACTGTCCACTGATTTTGTTTACTTATTTGCCTTGCTTTGTGAGCAGGGTGTTTGAAATGTAACCAGCTGAAGCTTGTAATAAATATGTTGGCTTCACACCATAAATTATCCACGCTCAACTGTGCACTGGTGGTTTAACCTTAAAAGGATTACGGGACTACTCTGTAGTAACAGTGGAGCTGTAAACCGTAGCCATCTGGGCTTTCAGCTTGGAAGAGAACGTTAATTTTATTTTGGGAAAGAGCGAAAAAAAAATTCTTAAGAGCTTTGAAATTCAACACGCACCTTCATTACTATGGGAAGGTTTAAGTATTTAATTAGAGTTAAACACATTTCTCTGCAGCTTGATTACACAAAATATCTATTTAAATTACTGCATTTTTAAATGTTCCATTTACCCTCTATTCACCTCAATGATGTTTCTTGTTCTAAGCAGGGACAGTGAATGATAAATAAAAATTGCTCAGAAAACAACCAGAAAATGCTTTACTGGCAATTTCTTTGAGTTCTGTGCCTCCAACTCTTCCCTGTTAAGGAAATTATATTTAATGGTTAAAGAATAGCTTATCTTTTTGGTTGCTGTTGTCAACAGTCTCTTCAACAATCTATATATCGTCTTTCTGAAGTTCTGCAGATGTGACAGTTTTGATGAAGGCTCACTGGACCCAAAATGTTAACTCTGATTTTTCTCCACTGATGCTGCTGGAGCTGATGAGATTTTCTGGGATATTTCTGTTTTTGTTTCTGATTTCCAGAGTCCACAGTTCTTTCATTTTTTATATCCAAGCTTTCTTTTATTTATTCATGGGACGTGGGCGTCGCTGTCTGGGCCAGCAGTTATTACCCATCCCTAGTTGCCCCTTGCAGAGGTGGTGGGGAGCTGCCTTCTGAACCGCTGCAATCCATGTGCTGTGGGTTGGCCAACAATGTCCATAGGGAGGGAATTCCAGGATTTTGTCCCAGTGACACTAAAGGAACGGCAATATATTTCAAAGTCAGGATGTTGAGTGGCTTAAAGGTGAATTTGCAGGAGGTGGTGTTCCCATGTATCTGCTGCCCTTGTCCTTCTAGATAGAAATAGATGTGGGTTTGGAAGGTGCTGTCTGAGGATCATTGCTCTTGAGGAGACCATATAACCTCGAACAGAGTATGCACTTAATGTAAATGATCTTTTGGAATTCAATCTTAACTAAGGTTTAGGTACATCAGAACACAAGCAAGGGTCCTAATTCCTGGACTAGATTCTTTCTTGTCAAGAGCTGTCACTCTCCCCTCACCTCTGGAATTCAGCTGTTTTGTCCATGTTTGAACCAAGGCTGTAATGAGGTCAGGAGCTGAGTGGCCCTGGCAGAACCCAAACTGGGCATTACTGAGCAGGTTATTGCTGAGCAGGTGCTGCTTGATAGCACTGTTACTGACACCTTCCATCACTTTACTGATGATCGAGAGGAGACTGATGGGGCGGTGATTGGCCGGGTTGGATTTGTCCTGTTTTTTATGTTCAGGACATACCTGGGCAATTTTCCGCATTGTTGGGTAGATACCAGTGTTGTAACTATACAGGAAAGGCTTGGCTAGGGGAGCGGCAAGTTCTGGAGCACAAGTCTTCAGTACTATTTCCAGAATGTTGTCAGGACTCATAGACTTTACAGTATCCAGTATCTCCAACCATTTCTTCATCTAACATGGAACAAATCGAATTGTTTAAAGACTGCTTTCTGTAATGCTGGGGACCATTGGAGGAGGCTAAGCTGAATTAGCCACATGGCACTTCTGGCTGAAGATTGGTGCGAATGCTTCAGCCTTATTTTTTGCACTGGTGTGTTGGGCTCTTCCATCATTGAGGATGGGGATATTTGTGGAGAGTCCTCCTCCAGTGAGTCAGTTAATTGTCCACCACCATCCCTGATTGGATGTGGCAGGGCTGCAGAGCTTAGATCTGATCCGTTGGTTGTGGGATCGCTTAGCTCTGTCTATCACTTGCTGCTTTCGCTGTTTGGCATGCAAGTAGTCCTGTTTGGTAGTTTCACCAGGTTGACACCTCACCTTTAGGTATGCATGGTGCTGCTCCTGGCATGCCCTCCTGCACTCTCCATTGAACCAGGGCTGTTTCCTGGGCCATGTGGTTACAGACTGTCGTTAAAATAGCAGCAGAAGTAGGCCATATAGGCCCTCTGGCCTGCTCTGACATTTAATAGGTCGTGGCTAATCTGTGGCTAATTGGTGTTCCGAATTCCACATTCCCATTTATCCCTAATATAATTCGGTTCCTCCGTTTAACAAAAATCTATTCACGTCAACCTTAAGAATATTTAACGACCCGCACTCCCACATCCTCAACCACTTCTGGGGCAGAGAGTTTCAAAGCTGCAAAACCCTCTGAAAGAAATACCTCACCTTTGTCCTAAAACAGTAACCCTCAATTCTAAACCATGCTCCCTCATTCTAGTTTCTACACACGAGAAAACATCTCTTTAACATCCACCTTGTCAAGACCATTCAGGGTGTTACATTTCAATCAAGTCTCTCCTCATTCTCTAAACTCCAGGGGAAACCAGCCCAGTTTGTCTGACCTTTCCTCATAAAACAATGCCCTCATTCTGAGTATCAATCCAGCAAATCTTCTCTGAACCACCTCCAATTCACTTACATCCTTCCTTAAATAAGGAGACTAAAACTGAACATGATGTTCAAGACGTGGTCTCATTCATGCCCTGTGAATCTGAACGATAACATTCTTGACTTTATAGAACATAGAGCGTAGAACATAGAACATTACAGCACTGTACAGGCCCTTCGGCCCACGATGTTGTGCTGACCTATTATCCTACTAAGATCAATCTACCCTGCATACTCTATATTTTACTACCCTCCATGTGCCTATCCAAGAGTCGCTTAAAAGTCTCTAAAGTATCTGACTCCACTACCACTGCCGGCAGTGCATTCCACACACCCACCACTCTCTGTGTGAAGAGCCTACCTCTAACATCTCCCCTATACCTTCCTCCAATCACCTTAAAATTATGCCTCCTCATAATAGCCATTTCCGCCCTGGGAAAAGTCTCTGACCATCCACTCTATCTATGTTTCTCATCATCTTGTACACCTCTATCAAGTCACCTCTCATCCTTCTTCGCTCCAATGAAAAAGGCCCCAGCTCCCTCAAACTTTATGTTTGATTCGTCTCATAATAAAGGTGAACATCTCATTAGCTTTCCTGCTCACATATTGGAGGTCTACGCATACCTTTTGTGACACCTTTTGAGATCCTCTGCACCCTGGAACTCTGTAGTTGTTCTCCATTTAAGTATTTGAGGCTCAATTTGTAAACGTCGGAGATTGTCATCTCAGCTCCAGGACATCTCTACTGGAGTTCCTCAGGATTTTGAGAGTGAAGAAGTCTACTCCCAGTATCATCCACACTCTCTCTGGGCTATTCTGTCATCAGTGGCCCTTTAGTCTGTGTAGTTCAGTATTCATTACTGTTTAATTGTCCAGCACCATTCATGACTGGATGTAGCTGGACTGCAGAGCTTAAATCTGATCTATTGGTTGTTGAGTCGCTTAGCTCACTTGCGACTTATGCTGCTGGCATGTAAGTAGTCCTGTTTGGTGGCTTCATCAGGTTGGCACATCACTTTTGAGTATGCCTGGTGCTGCTTCTGCACTCTCCAGGGTTGATCCTCTGGCTTGATGGTAATGGTTGAGTGGGGGATATGCTGGGCCATGAGGTTACAGATTGTGCTGGAGTACAATTCTGCTGCTGTTGATGGCCCACAGCGCCTCATGGATGCCCAGTCATTAGTTGCTAGATCTGTGTGAAGTCTGTTCCATTTAGCACGGTGATAGTGCCACACAACATGATGGAGGGTATTCTCAATGTGAAGGTGGGACTTGGTCTCCACAAGGACTGTGTGATGGTCACTCTTATTGATACTGTCATGGACAGATGCAACTGCAGCTGGCAGATTAGTAAGGATGAGGCCAAGTATGTTTTTCCCTCTTGTTGGTTCCCTCACCACCTGCCGCAGATCCAGTCTAGAAGCTCTGTCCTCTAGGACCCGACCAGCTCGATCAGTAGTACTGCTGCCGAGCCACCCTTGGTGGTGGACATTGAAATCCCCCACCCAGAGTACATTTTGTGCCCTTGCCATCCTCAGTGCTTCCTCTAAGTGTCGTTCAACATGGAGGGAGTACCGATTCATCAGCTGAGGGAGGATGGTATGTAGTAACCAGCAGGCGGTTTCCTTGCCCATGTTTAACCTAAAGCCATGAGACTTCATGGGGTCTGGAGTCAATGTTGAGGACTCCCAGAGCAACACCCTCCCGACTGTATCCCACTGTGCCGCCCCCTCTGCTGGGTCTGTCCTGCTGGTGGGACAGGACATATCCAGGGATGCTGATGGTGGTGTCTGGGGCATTGCCTGTAAGGTATGATTCTGTGAGTATGACTATGTCAGGCTGTTGCTTGACTAGTCTGTGAGACAGCTCTCCCAATTTTGGCACTAACCCCCAGATGTTAGTGAGGAGGATTTTGCAGGGTTTACAGCGCTGTTTCTGCCATAATCTTTTCTGGTGCCTGAGTCGATGCCAGGAGATCCGTCCAGCTTCATTTCTTTGAGGCTTTGTAATGATCTGAATTGGCCTCACAAGACAAACAGTTCAAGGGCAGCTAGGTTTGAGCAATAAATGATAAAAACCAAAAGTACTGCGGATGCCATAAGTCAGAAACAATGACAAAAAAAAAATTGCTGGAAAAGCTCAGCAGGTCTGGCAACATCTGTGGAAAGAAATCAGAGTTAATGTTTCAGGCTGAGTGACATGGAAGTTCTGAGGAAGAGTCATTCAAACTGAAACATTAACTCTGATTTCCTTCCTCAGATGTTGCCAGACCTGCTGAGCTTTTCCAGCAATTTTTGTTTTTGTTTATGCGTGTGTGAGCAGTAAATGCTGGCCAGCCCAGTCCCACAAGTGAACAAAAACAAGTTAGCAGATGATGAATGATCTTGGAGCTCGTGTAATGGGAATAGGTTTCTTCTCACTCATGTGCTCTTGAGGCAAGATCTCTAATGTATGGGATGATCCTGTCTCCGATGGCTTCATCTTTCTATTGTCCAAACAATAAGGATTCAGCTCAATCTATCAGAGCAGTCACATATTGATCAACAGTCTCCATCTCCCTTTGATTTACACAGCTACACAAATGCTATTTAACATTAAAATGGGTTCAAAAATTGTCTTCAAAGCCCACCAAATCTCTCCTATCTCAATCTTCTGCCCGTGTGAGATCTACGGCCTGACAATCTTTCTCCAGCACAGACAGCGGGGTTTCTACTTTTATTCAGTTTTATTCAATGTATTCTGCAGCAATCTCATAGTTTTGTCGCAGAGAGTGGGAGAAAAGAAATCCAATTCTCGATCACACCTCATGTCCTTTCCATAGTAGCAGTGAGCAGAAAATTCATAGACATTTTGATGTACCCAGCTGCAGACTGCATTTGGTTTAGACCCATCTTCCTCGCTGTTTTTGCGCAGTAGTTGACTCTCTTCCTGCTCTGAAACTGCATGGGTTCAGTTGTACCATTCCCAGCATCATCCATGTTAGAGGCTGCTAAATACTGTACAGAGCAGGGCTGTGTGTGCGTGCGTGTGTGTGTGTGTCTGTGTGTGTGTGTCTGTGTGTGTGTTTGTTGGGGGTGGTGGGTGTTCACCAGGTTACAGTAAGCAGCTGATATAATAATTGCAACTGCCTTCCTCCAAATGTTCATTTTTGACAGGAACAGGAGAATCCAATCCAAGGTATCATTACATTTTTAATTCTCCTTTCGAACCATTTGCAACAAATTGAAAGGTGCCAATAACTCCAGCACTTGAAGAGTTAGTTTGAATGTACAGACTCTAAATTTTACTGTGAATTGAAAGCAGCTAATTGTAATTGTTCGTTAGTAACAGGAATAACACTATCCAATGTCATCTTCCAAACTGATCCAATCAGTCTCAAAAAATCAAAACACTTCTATCTGAGACAATGTCATCGAGAAAGTTGGATTGTGATCTCACTGCAGTCCTTCACCATCGACTGTGAAAGGTTGTTAGAGAGAGTTCACAATCAAATCTCTAAAATAAACGGAAACACTTTTTTTGTCTTGGAATCAAGCTGGCAACCAAGCAGATAATTTTCAACTCTTTCTTCTCCTCTGGTTTAACTGATCTTCACCATAAAACCTACAAAAGGTCTTCTACAAAACACCGATAAAAGTTTAACAATTAAGTTCATCTGAAATACTGGTTTTCTGTAAACAGCTGAATTCTGCTCTGAAACTGGTAAAATGGGCTTAACATGGTTTATATAGTTGAAAGATGCAAGGATTATTTTTAAAAGTTAAACTGGCTCTTCATCCTCACATTCTTGTAATGTTGTTCTGATGGTGATAAATTTCCTTGGGAGCTGACAGAATGATTCTTGATTCAAGTTTAAATTGTAACGATTGAAAAATTATTTGCATCAATCTTTAATGTAGTCAGAAAAAAACACACATAGCCTTAGAGGCATGGAGACACACTGACACACAAATGCACACCCTCACTGACACACCCTCACACAAGTAGATTGACACATAGATACACCTATGCACTGTCTCAAACACAAGAAACTCTCACATAAGGGAACATCCACAGACACACACACACACAGACACGCGCGCACACACACACACATACACACACTCAGACACAGACACAGACACGCGCGCACATACACACACTCAGACACAGACACACACACGCACGCATACACAATCACAGGAACACAGACACGGTTTCTAATATGAATGTGAGCAAAGTATTGTCTTGCGCTTTATTTTATTCTGGAAAGCTTCTCACAAAACACTGCCATCTGGTCATACCAGCCACATCTAAATTTCCCCTGACACTCCAGATTTTCTTGAGAACATTATCTCACCCTGCTTTAAAATAATTGTCTTTCTTTAGCCTTGGACTCTAATGCACCATCTCATATCGACATCAAAGATCTAGGGAAACATATCCAGTTATTGTTCTTTTCTATGCCCTTTACTTTATGATCCTACATGTTTAATTAGCCACTCTATTCTGACAGTAGCTGGAATTATGCTGCCTTGATAAATGGCCCATTTCACAGACTCTGGGATTAATTTCTACCTCTCTTTCCTCATCTCTGCTATGTAGGCAGTGCACTCTGTTCAAGGGCAGCCTGAATAACAAGCTCAGAGAAGCCTTGGGTATTCTAAGGCAATAGATGCAGCATTGAAAAAATGTTCATCTGATATTGTCCCAGACTTTCTGTTTGTGCACCTGAATGACTGCACACACAGAGTCAAACTTTGGACAATTCAGTAATGTTATCAAGTCTCAAAAACTGATACAGACTGTGGCATCTGTCACTGTAAGTAGGAACTCAGATTGTCGAACAGCAAGAATTTCTCTCTACACACAGTGTGCTTCTTGCTACAAACCCTCACGGCACTAAGCATGGTCTCTCTAACTCCAGGTGGATGTCTTACTGACAATGAGCACTCGGTGAATCATCATTCTGTGTATATACTGTGGTTCGATGGTAAATGTAATCATCAGCATCCCTATGGGAGGCAGATTATTAACTTCATTTCACAACACACCACAGAGACTTCCATACTCTCTGCTCTTCAATTATCAGGACAAGTTCCTCAATTAAATCACCACCACAAAGAGTTAATGATACTGATGAGCACATTAAACTGGTGGCTAGTCTATGAACAGGCGAATTTAAACCTTAACTGTAATTTCTCACACCTGACATTTCTTACATCCTTGTGCAGAGCTGATGGGTTTTAGGGAAGCTAAAATGTTGTGCAATCATTTACGTCCCATTCACTTGTCACAGCCGGTTTGGGCCTAAAGAGGCCTTTTTCAATTAAAAGTTGGAAAATTGACTCTTTTCATTCAAATTGTTCAGAACCTGTAGGTCTTTTGTTTTAACTTTTCAATTTGAAATGAAAAACCAAAATAAAAAACAGCCTCAGGAGGTTGTTCATGGCAGCTTCTCGCTCGCTCCAGGGTCAGGAGCAGGTCAATCTTCACCACATCACTGTCGTACATTGTCATGGAAATGAATTGAACCTGCAGTGGTGCTCAACTTTATTCTGCCTTCTTTGCAGAGTCAAGCTATTTTTAAGATGACCTAGCTTGCAAAGGAGAGAATTAGAATGATTTTCTCTCTTAGGAGTGTAAACAAAATGGGGTTGAATCCCATAACATTCTTTGTAAACAAACCAATCAAATTGGAAATTAGCTTAATAATTAGACTGTGGCAAGTAACATTTGCAGCACACAATTGGCAGGCAACCTCCCTCAAAAGAGAATCCAATTGACATTCAATGGTGTTACCATCACTGAATCCCCCACAAACAACATCCTGGGGGTTACCACTGACCAGAAACTCAACTGGACTCACCACATAAACACAGTGGCTACAAGAGCAGGTCGTTACTACGGCGAGAAACTCACCTCCTGACTCCTCAAAGCCTGTCCACCATCTACAAGGCACAAGTCAGGAATGTGATGGGATACTCCCCACTTGCCTGGATGGGGGCAGCCCCAACAACACTCAAGAAGCTTGACACCATCCAGGACAAAGCAGTCCGTTTAGCACCACATCCACAAACATCCCACTCCCTCTACCACCGACGCTCAGTAGCAGCAGCGTGTACTATCTACAAGATACATTGCAGCAATTCACCAAGCCTCCTTGGACAGCTCCTTCCAAACCCAAGGCTACTTCCATCTAGAAGGACAAGACCAGCACATACATGGGAACACCACCCCCTGCAAGTTCCCCTCTGAGCAACTCATCATCCTGACTTGGGAACATATCACTGTTTCTTCACTGTTACCAGGTCAAAATTCTGGAATGTCTGCCCTAAGGGCACTAGGTGCTCTCCCCTGCACAAGGACTACAACAGTTGAAGAACGCAGATGCCACCACCTACTCAGGGGCAATTAGAGCTGTGTAACAAATTCTCATTTAGCCAGTGATCCCTACATCCCGCTAACAAAGATCAAAACAATCAAAGCTTGGCGCAGAATGGATGCAGGGAAAATCTGTGAGATACCAACTAATGTAGGATGACTTGGTTCCTTGAAGCTCTTCCTCATTGTAAATAGCATAAAACAAAATATTTCTTGTAATGTTATTTAACTTTCCACTAGGAGTATGCTACGTAGATGAGTGACTGATAAAATGGACATTGGCAGCAGTTAGAGCTAACTGGGCACATTAATTGGCTAATGTATCATGTATTCATTTAACTGTGAACGAGTGCAAGGGCATCAATATTGTCATAGAATCTTACAACAGAGATGGAGGCCATTCAGCCCAATGTGTCTGTGCTAACTCTTTGATAGATCTATTCATCTAATCCCACCAATATGCCCTTTGCCCCAAACCGTGCAATTCTCTCCTTCTCAAGCACATAAATTGACCTCAACAAAACTTCTTCTGAATCTGCGTTCACACCATTTTGACAGTCTTGAAATCCTCATGTGCCTTTAGTTTCTTCAAAGCCTCCCATTCAAGGAGAGGATGGCCCACAGACAAAAGCAGGAAGCCATCGAAGTAAACAAACCGTTTGTTGCTGGGGAAAGTTGGGATACAGTGAAAACTCTGCTAGAGCCCTGTGTGTGTGTTATTGCCAACCGAGAATGGATTCAATCTGGAGCAGGCTCTTCCCTGGATTGGGATACCAACACTGAGAGTCGTTGGTAAGCTCAGGACAAGCAGCACTTGTAGGGAAATCAACATTTCCAAAGGCCAAGCACTGAAAGGAATAACTGTTACTGAAAACTCATGAAATGTGTGAAAAACTCAAACCACTAATAGGACCCCTTTGTGTGCCCTCAGAGAGGCCAAAGTTAGAACATTGGGTTGCTCAGACTATTCTTCCTGGAGGAAACTATTCGAGAGTTTTCAGCAAAGACAATGTTGTGGTTAGAGAATCTGAAGACAATGAAAAGTGACTCCCAGAATGGACCTTGAAGATGAACATGATTCAGGACCCAAGCCTTTATCTGAATCAGGGCACCAATCAGAGATGATATAGGCACAGAGGAATTCAGTACAAACTTATCAAGACCGTACAAGTGTTCTGGGCTGAAAGTCCACACCCATTCGCCAAGACAGCCACAGACTGGGACCTGGTTACACCAGATCTGGGCTTCACTGGAATTTACAGTTGGTTTTCTGATGTGAAACCATTCCCTGCCGCCTGCTCCTTTCTTTCCAATAGTACCTGGGAGCAGGTTCAAGGTCCTCCCTATAGACAGGCTCCTGCACACGCTCAAAAAGAAAAATCTGCAACAGCCCTTCACACCAGGCATTACAAAGTGATTCATACACAGGTACATTTGAACACAGTCACTGTCGTAAGGTAGGAAGGGCAGCAGCCAATTTAATGCACAGCAAGATCCCACACACAGCACTGCAACAATGAGAGAATTTCGTTTGGGTTGTTAATTGAATGATTGGCTGGGACACTGCTCGGCTCTTGTTCAACATAGTCCTATGTGATCAATCTGACCCAGCTGGGTTGTCAATCAGAGCTTCTGCTTAACCCACATTCAAATAGTTTTTTTTTCTATTCATTTGTGGGATGTGGGAGTCGCTGCCTTGACATTTCTCGTCAATCCCTAGCTGCCCCTTGAGAAGGTGGGGGTGAGCTGCCTTCTTGAACTGCTGCAGTCCTCCTGCTGTCGGTTGACCCACAATGCTGTTAGGGAGGGAATTCCAGGGTTTTGATCCAGTGACAGTGAAGGAACGGTGATATATTTCCAAGTCAGGATGGTGAGTGACTTGGAGGGGAACTTGGAGGTGGTGGAGTTCCCATATGTCCGATGCCCTTGTCCTTCTAGACGGAAGTGGTTGTGTGTTTGGAAGGTGCTGTCTGAGGATCTTTGGTGAATTTCTGCGGAGCATCTTGTAGATGGTACACACTGCTGCTACTGAGCATCTGTGGTGGAGGGAATGGATGATTGTGGATGTGGTGCCAATCAAGCAGGTTGCTTTGTCCGGGATGGTGTCAAGCTTCTTGAGTGTTGTTGGGGCTGCACCCACCCAGGCAAGTGGGGAGTATTCCATCACACTCCTGACTTATGCCTTGTAGATGGTGGACAGGCTTTGACAAGACAGGAGGCGAGTTACTCACCGCAGGGTTCCCAACTTCTGACCTGGTCTTGTAGCCACTGTGTTTAAATGGTGAGTGCAGTTGAGTTTCTGGTCAATAGTAACCCCCAGGATGTTGTTAGTGTGGGATTCAGTGATGGTGAGGGATGGTAGTTAGATTGTCTCTTTTTGGTGATGGTCATAGCCTGGCATTTGTGTGGTGTAAATGTTACTTGCCACTTGTCAGCCCAAGCCTGGATATTGTCCAGACCTTGTTGCATTTGAACACGGACTGCTTCAGTATCTGAGGAGTCGCGAATGGTGCTGAACATTGTGCAATCATCGGCCACCATCCCCACTTCTGACCTTATGATGGAGGGAAGGTCATTGATGAAGCAGCTGAAGATGGTTGGTCCTAGGACAATACCCTGAGGAGCTCCTGCAGAGATGACATGGAGCTGAGATGATTGACCTCCCTCAACCACGACCCTCTTCCTAAGCGTCAGGTGTGAATCCAACCACTGGAGATTTTGCCCCCTGATACCCATTGATTCCATTTTTGCCAGGGCTTCTTGATGCCTCGGTCAAATGCAGGCTTAATATCAAGGGCTGTCACTCTCCCCTCACCCTCTGGAATTCATCTCTATTGTCCATGTTTGAACCAAGGCTGTAATGAGGTCAGGAGCTGAGTGGCCCTGGCATAACCCAAACTGGGCGTCATTGAGCAGGTTATTGCTGAGCAGGTGCTGCTCGATAGCTCTGTTACTGACACCTTCCATCACTTTACTGATGGTCGAGAGGAGACTGATGGGGCAGTAATTGGCTGGGTTGGATTTCTCCTGCCTTTTACGTACAGGACATACCTGGGCAATTTTCCACATTGTCGGGTAGATGCCGGTGTTGTAACTGTACTGGAACAGCTTGGCTAGGGAAGTGGCAAGTTCTGGAGCACAAGTCTTCAGTACTATTGCTGGAAGATTGTCAGGGCCCGTAGCCTTTGTAGTATCCAGTGTCTGCAACTGTTTCTTGCTATCATGTGGAGTGAATCAAATTGGCTGAAGACTGGTATCTGAAATGCTGGGGACCACTGGAGGAGGCTGAGATGGATCATCTACTCAGCACTTCTGGCTGAAGATTGCTGCAAATGAATCAGCATCATCTTTAGCACTGATGTGCTGGGCTCTTCCATCATTGAGGATGGGGATATTTGTGGCGCATCCTCCTCCAGTGAGTTGTTTAATCGTCCACCACCATTTACAACTGGATGTGGCAGGGCTGCAGAGCTTAGATCTGATCTGTTGGTTGTGGGATTGTTTAGCTCTGTCTATCAATTGCTGCTTTCGCTGTAAGTAGCCCTGTTTGGTGACTTCACCAGGTTGATACCTCATCTTCAGGATTGCCTGGTGCAGTTCCTGGCATGCCCTCCTGCACTGTCCATTGATCCAGGGTTGATCCCCTGGCTTGATGGTAACCGTTGAATGGGGGATATGCCAGGCCATGAGGTTACAGATTGTGCTGGAGTACAATTCTGCTGCTGTTGATGGCCCACAGTGCCTTATGGATGCCCAGCCTTGAGTTCCTAGATCTGTGTGAAGTCTGTCCCATTTAGTGATAGTGCCATTCAACACGATGAAGGTTGGTCTCAATGTGAAGGTGGGACTTGGTCTCTACAAGGACTGTGCGATGGTCACTCTTATCAATACTGTCATGGACAGATGCAACTGCACCTGTGCCTCCAAAAGCTCTGTTCTCCCTCAGCACTGTACTGTCTCAGTGTTACACTCCCTCAGTGTCACTCTCCTTTAGTGTTACATTCCCTCTGTCACTCTCTATCAGTGCCACACTCCCTCAGTGTCCCTCTCCCTCAGTGCTGCCTTGGTCCATCAGCATGTATGTTTTTCTCACACCACTCCCAGTTTTGGGGCTCAAACCCACAACCTCTGGTGACGGAGTGACAGAGACCTTTTCATTGGGAGCATACACCATCCCATCAGGAGCCGACCTGGAACATACCAGGGCTGGGGACCGGGAATGGTGCAGGCACAAGAGGACTTTTCTATAGAATACAGTTCTGTAAATGACCCCATTACCCATCAGGATCTGGACCAGCTCTGCCTTTTGGGGTGGCTACGGCTTTGGTCTTCTTCACCAAGAGGTGAGCTCCTGTTCTCTCTGTTGTGGCCCTGTGTAACGTACAACAGTTTGCTCCTTTTGTCACCTCCCCATGACCCTATTGTGCCAAGGTGGAGGGTGTGACCATCATGGTACTGCTGCCCATTTTTTCTCAACTTCCATCCCCAGGGCCTGTCGGGGACCCCACTTGGTGACTGAGTAGACTTAGGCACCATGAGGAGAGATTACATAAATTAAGCCTTTTTTGTCTCAAATTTAAGGAGTAATCTGATCAAAGTCCTTAAGATATTAACAGGGGAACATAGGGTAGATAAAGATAAACTATTTCCATTAGTTGTGGATTCTAGAGCTATGCGTATAGTCTGAGAATTAGGGCCAGAGCATTCAGGAAGGATGTCTGGAAGCAATTCTACACACAAAAGGTGGGGGGGGAAGCTTTGGAACTCTCTTCGACAGATATTAGTGGGTGTCAAATCTGTTGTTAATTTTGAATCAGAGATAGATGAATTTTTGTTTAGCAAAAGGTATTAAGGTACATGGGCCAAAGGCAGGGAAAAAGGAATTAGGCCACAGATCAGCCATGATCTCATTGAATGATGTAACAGGCCTGAGGAGGTGAATGGCCTGCTCCTGTTTCTAAGGGTGTTGGGAATAGATTCTCAGAAAAAACAACTTCTCCCGACGAATTTGAAATACAGCTGCATACTGTGTATTTAAGCGCAGGATTGAGATTATAAAGAAATGATTGGTTTCAGTGATCTAACATAATATGGAATATAATAGCTTCAAGGTCAGAGGTCACATGACACCAGGTTGCAGTCCTAAAAGTGTCTTTGAAATCACAAGCTTTCGGAGCAGTGCTCCAAAAGCTTATGTTTTCACATAAACCTGTTGGACACTAACCTGGTGTTGTGACTTCTGACTTTGTCCACCTCATACAAACACCTGCACCTCCGTGTTATAATACCATCAGCAGTCCTACGTGATGAAGATCTCAGGTCTGGTTATGAAGATTTCATTTCAAATTCCAGTTCTGAAGTAGTGTCACTGGACTCGATTTCTGTTTTTGTTCAATCTGTTTTTTTGTTCGGTTTATCAGAAAAACTCAGTGGCTGAGCCTTGTTGGTGAAGTCTTGACAATGATTATGTTTATCCACAGGAGGATTTCAAGGTTTTCATCCCCATCCTTCATCTAATGTTGAAAAATGTAACTGCCTTCCCATTGTTACTCGTGAGATTACAAACACTTGACCTTAAGGACTGAAGGACGGCTGTAGATTCTGAGACAAGGCACAAATACAATGATTTTTGGTTCAAATACAATCCTGGCAGAGGTGATGCAACAGGCCATGGGGAAATGAGAAGTGAATCATTTGCACTTATGCAACACCATTTGTAACCTCCAGTTATCCCAAAGAGGTTGCAGCCAGTGAAGTATTTATTGTCCCTGAAAGTAAACTAGGCGACTAATTTGTTCACAACAACCTCCCCCAAAATGACTATATTCTGGATAACAAGGTGTGGAGCTGGATGAACACAGCAGGCCAAGCAGCATCATAGGAGCAAGAAAGCTTGACGTTTCAGGCCTAGACCCTTCATCAGAAATGGGGAAGGGGGTTCTGAAATAAATAGGGAGAGAGGGGGAGGTGGATAGAGGATGGATAGAGGAGAGGATAGGTGGAGAGGAGGCAGACAAGTCAAAGAGGCAGGGATGGAGCCAGTAAAGGTGAGTGTAGGTGAGGGGGTAGGGAGAAGATAGGTCAGTCCAGGGAGGCAGGATGATGTTAGTAGATGAGAGGGGGAAGCGGATCCTATCTACTAACATCATCCTGCCTCCCTGGCCTGACCTATCTCCTCCCTACCCCCTCACCTGCACTCGCCTTTACTGGCTCCATCCCCGCCTCTTTGACTTGTCGGTCTCCTCTCCACCTATCCATCTTCTATCCACCTCCCCCTCTCCCTATTTATTTCAGAACCCTCTTCCCCTCCCCCATTTCTGATGAAGGGTCTAGGCCCAAAACATCAAGTTTTCCTGCTCAGCCTGCTGTGTTCATCCAGCCCCACACCTTGTTATCGCGGATTCTCCAGCATCTGCAGTACCTTTCATCTCTGACTATATTCTGGCATCGGATTGGATCCCATCTGCTTTTAGTAACATTAGATTGGAATTAAATGTTGGCCAGATCACTAGGGGTACCTGCCTGTTTCTCTGAAAAGAGCACTGAGATCTTTGAAGTCCACCTGAGAGAGCAGGCAGAATCTTAAATTAAAGACTTTTTCTGAAAGACTAAGAGGTATCTCCAACCATGTTCACCAGATTGTTCCCTTGAACATTTGTGTTCCAGGTTGTCTGAAATGGAAGTGAAACCACAAACTGAGCCAAGAGCACGATGGCAAAACCACCATAGAATTCTAGAATCCCTACAGTGCAGATAGAGTCCATTCAGCCCATCAGGTTTGCACTGAACCTCAGTGCATCTTACCCTATCTCCATAACCCCACATTTCCCATGGAAAATCTACCTAACCTGCACATCTTTGGATGGTGGGAGGAAACCCACTCAGACACAGGGAGAATGTGCAAACTCCACACACAGTCACCCAAAAGTGGAATAGAGCCCAGGTCCCTGGTGCTGTGAGGCAGCAGTGCTAACCACTGAGCCACGCCTTACATCAGTAATTGGAAAGGAGAACATTTAACACAAGGGATAACTTCTAAGATGGGCCTTCAAATATTTATGGGTTCTCTTTAAATTATTGTGAAACCACTGGAGAGAAATCAATCATTCTGATGCACTGAACACTTGTGTCTTTGTAATGCATTGCTGTATTGAGATGTAAAACAAAACAAAAACAAAATGCTTGGTCCATGTCAGCCAAAGGCAGACAATGTGTTTGGTTAAGCTATAAATAAATTAGACATTATGGAGAACATGTTCAATATAAGTTTACAATGTGACGTGCACAGAATATTGAGAAAATATTGATATCTCAGATTGAAAGTAAACTTTGCATTAACACAGTGGGCACAAAGGGGAGGTGACAGCCTAGTGGTTTTATCCAGAGACTGGGGTAATGTTCTGGGGGTCTGGATTCAAATCCTGCCATAGCAGATGGTGGAATTTGAATTTAATAAAAATCTGGAATTAACAGTCTAATGATGGCCATGGAACCATTGTCAATTGTCAGGAAAAACCCATCTGGTTCACTAATGTCCTTTAGGGAAGGAAGTCTGCTGTTCTTACCTGGTCTGGCCTACATGTGACTCCAGACGACAGCAATGTGGTAGCCCTCTGTGCAATTAGAGATGGGCAATAAACGCTGCCTGGCCAGTGATACCCACAGTCCATGAATGTATAAATAAAACTAAGCAAACCACACAGTTAAAAGCTTATGCAGTGGGGCTACAGAATTGTGTATAACAAAGCACCCATTAAATTGCTGCAGGAAGTGTCCAGCCCAGGTAGAGGGTGAGTCACCAGCTGCTGTGCCAAGTGGACAAATTGAATCCGTGGCTGACTTTGCACCACCCACTTTTTTATTTCATTTTCCACTCATTGGAAAATATTTGATTTTTAAGTGTCAAGCCAAGGGGAAGAAACAGCTGCCAGTTTGCAATGAGCCCAGTTTTGCCTGCTCTCATTGACCAATCTACAAATGCTCAATCTTCCCATTCACCCCAACCTTCACATCCTGCTCTTCCTCCCCAGCTCCCGCTGGGATCACAGCAAACTCCCCACAATAGATCAATCCAACATTACAGGTCCTCGGATTAAACTAGGCCACAGCCAGAAATGCAACAAGCAGAAACAGAAATTGCTGGCGACCTGGCAGCATTTGAGGAGAGAGAAAAGCAGAGTTAGAGTTAATGTTTTGCATCCAGTGCCCCTTCTTCAGAACTAGAATTTGAAGTGAAATCTTCATAACCAGACATGAGATCTTCATCACATAGGACTGCTGATGGTATTATCATATGGAGGTGCCAGTGTTGGTATGAGGTGGACAAGGTCAGAAATCACACAGCACCAGGTTATAGTCCAACAGGTTTATTTGAAATCAGAAACTTTTGGGACTATAACCTGGTGTCACATGACTTCTGACCTTGAAGCTATTATATTCCATATTATGTTATGTCACTACAAAAATCAATTATTTCTTCTTTATAATCTCAATCCTGTGCTTAAATACACAGTATGCAGCTGTATTTCAAATTGGTCAGAACAGGAGAAGTTTTTTTTATTTTGAGAATCTATTCCCAACACCCTTAGAAACAGGAGCAGGCTATTCACCTCCTCAAGCCTGTTCCATCATTCAATGGAATCACTGTTGATTTGTGGCCTAATCCCTTTATACCTGCCTTTGGCCCACTTACCTTAATACTTCTGCTGAACAAACATCATCTATGTCCGATTCAAAATTAACAACTGATTCAACATTCTCTGCCATTTGTAGACAAGCGTTCTAAAGCTTCCCCCAGATGCTGCCACACCTGCTAAGCTTTTAGTAATTTCTGTTTTTGTTTCAGGTTTTATTGAGTTTTGAACAGTTCCATTTCCCACTCGACTAATTGCTAATTATATAGTAATCACCTCACTGCCAGATCATTGGCCAAGCTCATCATAGATCATTTAATCAGAGCCATGTACCAACAGGTTGACATTCTCTCACCCCTTTGGCATAATCACCAATCAGTGCCTGCCTTCAGTCCAAACTTGTCCATGTTTCATTACAAAGAGGAACATCATTAGCCAATCTAGAACAACACACACATTCATTTTAAATCCAATTTAGTCTTCTGTATCATAGAGTCATAGAATCCCTACAGTGTGGAAACAGGCCATTTGTCCCATCAAGCCCACACCAACCCTCCAAAGACTACCCCACCTAGATCTAACACCCTACACTGTCCCTGTAACACTGCACTTCCTACGGCCAATCCACCTAACCCGCAAATCTTTGGACTGTAAAGTCACCTGACTTTGTCCCCGCCTCAGCTCATCTGCTGCTGGATTCCTCACTCACGTCTTTGTTATCTTAAAGATAACAGTGTGCTCCCAGCCTGGAGATCCACTTTCCATCCTTAGTCTCAGGAAACAAGGTGGGCTGTTCAGATGGAGATGAGGAAACACTTCTTCACTATGGTCAGCCTATGGAGTTCTGTACTGTAGAAGGTTACAAAGCCTAGTTCACTGACTATATTCAACCAAGGGATTGGCACATTTTTGGAGCAAACCCATGAAAATAAGGCACTGGAGGTTTGTGGAAAGGAAGTGTAATCAAAATTGAGCACAGTGTTTATGTTTGAAACTGGTTGAACTCAATGTTGACTTCTGAAGACTGCAAAATGCCTGTGTGGAAAATGAAATGTTGTTCTTCTAGCTGGTGTTAAACTTCACTGGAACACTGCAGCAAATCTAATTGATCAGATGGGCCAATAGGCCAAGGAGGGGCGCATGGAGTTTAATTTAGATAAATGTGAGATGCTGCATTTTGGAAAGGCAAATCAAGGCCGGACGTATAAAGTTAAAGATAAGGCCCTGGGGAGTGTTGCTAAACAGAGAGACCTAGGGATGCAGGTTCATAGTTCCTTGAAAGTGGAATCGCAGGTAGACAGGGCAGTGAAGAAGGTGTTTTGTATATTTGCCTTTATTGGTCAGTGCGTTGAGTATACGAGTTGGGAAGTCATGTTGTGGCTGTACAGGACATTGGTTAGGGCCAACTTTGGAATACTGCATGTTCTCCCTGCCTATAAGAAGGATGTTGAGAAACTTGAAAGGGTTCAGAAAAGATTTACAAGGATGTTGCCAGGTTTGAAGGGTTTGAGCTGTAGGGAGAGGCTGAATAGGCTGGGGCTATTTTGCTCGGAGTGTCAGAAGCTGAGAGGTGACCTTATAAAGATTTATTTGGATAAGGTGAATATCCAAGGTCTTTTCCTCTGGGTGGCGGAGTCCAAAACTAGAGAGGCATAGGTTAAAGGTTACAGGGGGAAGATTTAAAAGGAACCTAAGGGGCAACGTTTTCATGCAGAGAGTGATGTGTGTATGGAATGAGCTACTAGACGAGGCGGTGGAGGCTGGTACAATTACAACATTTAAAAGGCATCTGGATGGGTATATGAATAGGAAGGGTTTATAGGAATATGGGCCAAATGCTGGAAGATGAGACTAGATTTATTTAGGATATCTGGTTGGCATGGACGAGTTGAACTGAAGGGTCTATTTCTGCACTAAACATCTCTATGTCTATGTCTCTAATAGAAACGTTAGAATGACAGCAAGTTGTTTTAGTGAAATGGAGGCAACTGGGAGGGTGGGATCATTCCTACAGACAGAGGGAAGGTGTTCTGTAAAATACTGACTCAGTGTGTCTGATCTTGCCCATGAAAACAAAACTACAATGACGGATTGTCAGGCAGTCCTGTCTGTGGATTTCCAGTTGAAGCTCAAGGGGTTGGGGGTCTATGAAATGTGAACCTTTATGACAATTTACATCCCTCTTGACAACTTACTTCCAACTCATCCAACAAATGTCCCCACCAATCACCCTTTGGCTACCTTGCAACCTCACTCAGTGTCCATCATAGGGAGGCCTCAGGATTCATGCTGAGATAAGATAAAATAAAGTTATTGAGGGCTTATTTGAAGGATCCACTAACTTCAAAATAAAAACCTGTCACTAATTAAAACCCATTTGCTAAATACAATTTCTGAAAAAGCCTCATGTAACCATGTGGAGTTGTTACCTAAACTTTAAAATGGCAGGCACCACACTGTGACCATGAAAAAGTTTAAAATCTCTAATCCTGTCATGATGACTCTCAGATTTATACCAACAGAGAGAAATAATAAGCATCAATCTTTTACATTGCTGACAGCTACCCCCCACCCCACAAAAGGGAAGTGGTTTTAAATACCTCATCAGCTCACCGCCTCTTTTGAAACAAAAACAGAAATTGCTGGAAAATCTCAGCAGGTCTGGCAGCATCAGTGGAGAGAAATCCAAGTTAATGTTTTGGGTCTATTGACTCTTCCTCAGCTGTTTTTGATGCTCCCTTTGACAACACTCCTGACCTTTTCTGTGACCTTGACAGTGCCGATAAATTTTTGAACTTTTAACAATTCCAAAGGTCACTTTCTTTCTCTCCAAAGGGCAGTTTATCTCTCCTGCAGTGTACGTGACCCATCGCACAGGTACCTTGGGAAGGGTGCCTTAGCATTCCAAAGGATCCGAGCAGCTTTAATATTCTCCTTCCAGGTCCAAAGTGTCTATGTTTCAGTTTGGACATAACTGGAGCAAAACTAAGACTGTCCTAGGATGATAAGACATAGAAGCTGAAATCGACCATTCAGCCCATCAAGCCCTGTCCACCATTCAATGATGTCATGGTGATCTGATAATCCTAAACTCCACTTTCTCCCTTTCCCCTATAACCCTTGAAGCTCTTACTGAGGACAAAAAATCTATCTGAGCTTTGAGTATAATTAAAGACCTGACCTTGGCAAATTTCTTCCTAGAGTGCTTGTTCAGCTGTACCAATGGGAAGCTCCAGAGTATCAACATTAGACATAACCAGATAATTTTCAGTAAAATTGAGCAATTCATTTCTGAAGAATTGTTTGGTGATGCAGGTTCTCCACCACGTCTTACATGTGAAGTGAATCGAATGGAAGAAAGTGTGAACTGTCACATTGGTTTTGTGCCCACTGAGGTTACCATGAAGGACACTCCTCCTCAACCTCAGCCCTCACTCGAGGCGTGATGAACCTCAGGTTAAACCAGCACCAGTAATCTCTCTCTAGTGAGAGAGCAGGTCTATAATCCACTGGGACTATGGAAACTTTACCTTTACCTTACTAGGATATTGATTTAGCAATGACAGGATTGTAAAGTGATGCATTTATTCTGTTTAGCTGATAAATGTAACACTTTACTACTTACAATGTTATCATGAGTTTCAAGAACATAATATACCCCAATATGAACCAGATAGCTGTCTTCATTTCCTGGAGTTTCTGTATTCCAAATGCCACTTAGCTTCTGGCCATCTGTTCCGTTTATTAATTTATTCTCTGAGTTTTACTTCAGTGAATTTTCAACTTTTGTTTTCTGTTCAATTACTGTCACATAATCATTACTTTGACTTTATTTCAATGATTTGACATCGATAAAATTGTGAATGCTCAAAGTAATTTTTCCCCTCAAGTGGAAACTTTGGTTACAAATCCTGACCCTGGCATTTGGCTCCTCACATGGGACTGTAAGGATCTGGGAACAGGATCAGGCCATTTGGATCTTCAGCTGGTCTGTCTTATGAAGTGATAATTAATTCATTCTTTATATCATTACATTGTTTTTAGCAGAAGGATAAATATTTGGTCTGGTTTTCACTGATGTAATTACTTTGCAGTAAGTGAAGACAATTTCACAATCAGTTGCTGTGCAAAATGATAGAACCGTATGACTCTGGAGAAGGCCATTCTCCTGTCATTGCTGCACTGGGTCTTTGAAATAACAGCCCAATTTAATCCCACAACTCCTTTCCCCATCTCTCTGCAGATCAAATTCAGACCCACCTGCCTTTTAACAGCCGTTTCAATTTATGTGTTCCACACTTTGTAGGTTCCCACTTACTCTAACAAAAAATATAATGTATTAAATGCTTGTGTGCATTAGCAATATTGCCAAGGTGGCTCTCAATTGCATACCATATAGATACTGGGACGGACATCAAGTAATGAGCAATAAATGTTGCTCATGTTGCTGTTTGATGAAGAAAACTTTCTAATTGTCATTCATTCACTACATTGACGAGGTTACTCAGTAATTGAAAACACAGCGAAACCATGTATTGGCACATAGCTTCAATAACTGGATGTTACTGAATCTCATTGGCTTTAGATTTTCTCAGATTCATCGCACTGAATTAAAAATAAGGCATTTTCTGAATGTTGTAAATTGTAAAGAGGTCACAAGGAGATTACAAAAAGATATTGATAGGTTAATTAATTTGGAAAAGATCTAACAAATGGAGTACCAAGTGGGAAAATGTAAACTTGTCCATTTTGGTAGGAAGAATAAAAAAGAAGCACATTATCTAAATGTTGAGAGGTTGCACAGCTCTGAGACACAGAGGGATCTGGGTGCCATAGAGATTTAGTCAAAGAGTCATACAGCATGGGAAGAGACCCTACAGTCTTTGGGATGAATCACAAAAATTGAACAACCAAAGTAGCAAATGCTGGAGAAACTCTGCAAGTCTGACAGCAAATGTGGAGAGAAATCAGAGTCCACATTTTGGATCCAGTGACCCTTCTTCAGAACTGAAACAGGCAATAAATGCTGGCCCAGGCAGAGTCATCACATCTCCTTGAGTGAATTAAAGAAAATGTTTTCTCACAGGGGATCATGTATCTTTGGAGCTCTCTTCCTTGAACACCAGTGGAAGCAGAACTTTTGTACAAAGTTGAAGTAAACAGATTCTTGATAAACAAGGAGATGAGGGGATTATTGGAGTTAGACAGAAATGGGGAATAATTGGATCAGCCATGATCTTATTGAATGGCAGGACAGGTTTAAGAAATGAAGAGACTGTCCTGATCCTATTCCATACATCTGTATGTGAGACAGCTGAAACTAGCTTCATCACAAAAAGAAACTTAATGATTAATCACAGTGTCAATTCAACACATTTGAGTAACTCAATCCAAAGTTTACCTTTAAAAAACATAGACACTATTTTCTAGTTGTACTGGAGTATACTAGTGAGGCTGCTCAGAAATTAGTGCCAGAATTTGATTTAAAGCTTTCAAAACATAGCTTATGTGACCTTGTGCCTGAGAGAACCTGCTTAATTAGAATGCCTCCCTGAAGGCCCAGAGATTAATGCTCAGAGTTGAGCCTTCCTGTGATAATTGATTCCTCAAAAAGCACGAGGAACCTTATGCTCCCAATGTGATGCTGTTGTAACAAAGGTGGAAGATTGTGAAAACTCAGCTTCGTCTTGCAACAAACTCCAATTCTGCTTAAAATTCTGCAACCAGTAGGAGGGATTTGCTGAGATGGGTCTGAAGGAACCAATATGATTGGCTACTGCAGCTGACTAGATGAAATGTAAATAGGTGCATTAGGTTGGAGTCGAGATTTTGCGGTCAGAAATAACATGAAGAAGAATGATGCTGACTGAGTTTTTAAAAACATTGCTGCCTTTGTTAGTACAAACACAGACAATGTTGGAGATACTCAGCAGGTCTGGCAGCATCTGTGGAGAGAGAGAAAAACAGAGTTAATGCTTCGAGTGCCGTATGATTTCTCTTTGGAATCACAGAGGCGTGGGATTGTGATAGGGCCTATTGTATTGTTGTAAAGGGGCAAGGAGCAGGTGGAACCCAGTGGAAGGGTTGGAGGGTGAAGGGGATTAGAGATCAAAGATAAAGGGGCGATATTGGTTGTTAAATGGTGTGAAGACGGGGTCAGTGTGTAACGAGATGCTAATGAGGTGTTGGATTTGGGCTGTGTTTTTTGATACTCCAAAACAAACCTGCTGAGCAGGTTGTAGATGGGAACCATCCTTAATTAATCTGTGTAAATACTCGTATAAGTAGAGGGCCACATTTACACACTCACAGGTCCCACCAGCTCTGTCAGCAAGAGCGGCCTCCAAACCTACTTTGCTGAAAGATGCTCCTGATGACTAGGGAATCCAGAACCAGGCATCATAGCCTAAGGAATATAGGGTAGGCCCATTTAGGACTCAGATGAGCAGAAATGTCTTCACCCAGGGAGTGGGGAGCCTGTGGAATTCTCTGCCACAGAAAGTGGTTGAGACCAAATTTTCATAGGGGAGTTAGATATAGTTCTTAGGGACAAAGGGATCAAAAAGTATAGGGAGACAGTGGGAACAATTGGATGATCAGCCATGATCATATTGAATGGTGAAGCAGGCTTGAAGGGTTGAATGGCCTACTCCTGCTCCTAGTTTCTCTGTTTCTATTAACAGAGCCTTCAGATACTCCTGTAAACCAGTTCGAGATATTCTGGTTCTATCACAAACGTCAATAAGAACAAATATTTCCAACGACGATTGGGACTACACGACTTGGTCTAATATTCCATCATGTTGCAGATTGCCTACATCTAGATAACTCATAATATTATTTATATACTGTAAAACTTTGGGAAATATATACATTGTGTTTAGGGAATTCTACAGGATTACAATCCCATTTCGGTCAATAAATCTCGAAACAGTTGCATTTGATGTGATGCAATGTGTGCTATACGTCACAAAATCTGCCAGGTTGAAGCAAAATACTGTGGATGCTGGAAATCTGAAATAAAAACAGAAATTGATGTCCTTAGTAACATCTATCTGTAATTTATCTGTAATCAACTTACCGAATGACAGGACAACTAGAGCCTAATGAGGGAGGGAATTCCACAAGATTCAATACCCTCTGAGGGAAAAGGTTCCTCCACATCTCTGTCCTAAATAGCCTGCCCCTTATTCCGAGTCATGGGCATGAGGTTCTTCCCAATTCTTCCAATACAGACTCTTTATGTTTTCTTTCTGAATCAGATCCTACAAAATTCTTCAAAACATTACCCTAAAAAGCTCTATTGCAAATCAGAATAGCGTGAGCTGTGCAGAACTTTAAAAAAAGGATAAACTGCTTTAGATAAACATATTTGCAAAATTAAATCACTTTTAACAATCAATAAATACTGTCTGCAGGGATCCTTAGACCTGACATCTAATAGGAGGGGTGCCCGAGATTATTTGTGAAGCAAACAGCGATGGTTACTGAATAAGCCAAGATACAACATCATGAACATGGTGGTTGGAATCTTTCTGAGACTCAAAGCCAGGACAAGGATCAATCTGAAGCAAAGAGGGGCCAGTTTGAGACACACAGGTAAAGCATTCTGCTCCATAGCTCCGTTGATGTTAACACTGTGAGAGCTTGATGTACTATAAATTTCATTGCATCTATGAGACCTTAAAACCATAAAAAATAGGAACAGGAGCAGGCCATTCAGCCCCTCGGGCCTGCGCCAACATTCAACAGGATCCTGGCTGATCCGACATTCCTCACATCCACTCTCCTGCCCTTTCCCTTGATTCCCTGACTAATCAAGAATCTCTCTATCTCAGCTTTAATAATACAGACTCTCCTTCGATCTTGGTCAGGACACCATATTTGCAAGGATGCTAGCCCAGGAATGCTGTATGTGTATCTGTGTGAAGCCTGTTAGTTTACTACATTATAGACTCCTCAATAAACTATTGCAAGACTTGCATTTATTTAGGAACAAAAACAAAGTTGCTGGAAAAAGCTCGGCAGGTCTGGCAGCATCTGTGAAGAAAAGTTTAGAGTTAATGGTTTGGGTCCAGTGACCCTTCCTCAGAACAGGGAAAGGTCTGAGATAAGGTCACCGGACCCGAAACATTAACCCTGACTTTTTCTTCACAAATGTTGCCAGACCTGCTGAGCTTTTCCAGCAACTTCTGTTTTTGCTCCTGATTTACAGGTTCCCCAGTTCTTTTGGTTTGCATTTATTTAATATTTTTCATAATCTCAGAATGTCACAATTCTGCTTCACTACTGACTAAACCGTTTATTCTGAAGTGTGACTGCATCATTGTAATTTCACAAACACTGTCATAAAGCCACACAGCCCAGAAATCGACCCTTCAGCCCAGCTCATCCATGTCAACCAGGTTTCCTTATCTGAAGGAATCCCATCTGTTTGCATTTTATTTTCCTTTATTCATTCACGGGATGAGGGTGTCACTGGCTAGACAGCATTTATTGCCCAGGGGGCGGATAAGAGTCAACCACATTGCTGTGACTCTGGAGTCACATGTAGGCCAGACCAGGTAAGGATGGTAGATTTCCTTCGCTAAAGGACGTTAGTGAAGCAGGTAAGTCTTCCCGACAATTGACTATGGATTCACAATCATCTTTAGACCATTAAGTCCAGATATTTATTGAATTCAAATTCACCGTCTGCTGTGGCGGGATTTGAACCTGGGTCCCCAGAAAATTACCTGGGTCTCTGGGTTAACGGTCCAGAGATAATACTACAAGGTCCATCATCTCCCCAATTAGCCCATATTCCTCTAAACATTTCCTATCCTTGTACCTGTCCAAATGTCTTTTAAATGCTGTAGTTGTACTAACCTCTATCACTTCCTCTTGCTTGTTCTATACACTCACCACCCTCTGTGTGAAGAAGTTGCCCCTAATATCTCTTTTAAGTCTTTCTCCCCTCACCTTTAACTTATATCCTCTAGTTTTGGACTCCCTTACCCTGGGGAAAAGACCTCGTCTATTTGCCTCATCTGTGCCCCTCACAATTTTACAAATCTCTATAAGGGCACCCCTTAGACTCCGACGCTCCAGGGAAGAGATTCCCAGTCTATCCAGCCTCAGTAATGACCCATTTCTGTTCGTAGAGTGAATAAACATTGACTCTTTACTAAAGGGAGAAGCAAGAAAATGGAGTTCAGACCAAAATTGGATTAGCCACCAGCAGGATGAGACGCTGAATAGCCTCCTCCATTTCTTGCTCCAGTTTTCAACATGTTACTGAAATCTGCTTGAATTTGAGCTGTTTCTCAATCTTGCTTTTATAACATAGAACATAGAACAGTACAGCACAGTACAGGCCCTTTGGCCCACAATGTTGTGCCAAGCTATTATCCTACTCTAAGATCAAACCACCCTGCATACCTTACATTTTACTATACTCCATGTGCCTATCAAAGAGTTGCTTAAATGTCCCTAATGTATCTGACTCCACTTCCACTGCCAGCAGCGCATTCCACACACCCACCATTCTCTGTGTGAAGAACCTACCTCTGACATCTCCCCTATA
>JAHRHZ010000023.1:2025469-2058284 GCA_024137785.1 Ginglymostoma cirratum
TCAGCCTTCCTGCTCCTCTGATGCTGCTTGGCCTGCTGTGTTCATCCAGCTCTACACCTTGTTATCTTCTGATATTTACGTTAGTTTAGATTCTGTTAGCTCAGGAGACACTGTTCAGTTGGAACAGCACAACTCCTCACTATGTGTATACCCGCCAGGAAAGAACTACCTTCTGATATGCAAAACACTCATATCTGAAAAATATTCACACCGATTCCATAGCCTGAGGTTGTAAATACACTAGAGTCTGTCATCTTCCAGAATGTTTTACTCATCAAGGGTGATGAGCTGAAAATTGTTATTGTCACAGCTGAGAGTGTGACTACAGCCAGGGGCAGAGATTTGATCTGTCTCCTCAAGACAAAGAGGCTGTTTTCAAAACCTCGACCTGGGTGGTGTGGATCACCCAGACTGACAGAGACTTTCTTTATCAGTTACGTGCTTCATTGTAACCCTCAGGTAAGCTGGACTCCGCACCACATGGCAAATTCCCTCTCAGTTCCTTGGGCTCTTGTGATGTGCTTTGGAGTAACTGCAGCTGTCTGATTTCCTTAGTCCAGTAGCTCAAACCCTGGTGGTATGTCAGAAAAGACAGCAGCTTTTTTATTTCATTCATTCACAGGGTGATGGTGTCGCTAGCTGGGCCAGCATTTATTGCCCATTCCTAATTTCCCAGAGGGCAGTTAAGAGTCAACCACACTGAAGAGGGTGTGGAGTCACATGCAGGACAGACCAAGTAAGGATGGCAATTTCCTTCCCTAAAGGACATTAGTGAACCAGATGGGTTTTTTTTTCAAACAAGCAACAATTGGTTTATAATCATCTTTAGAATTTGAATCCAAATTGTATTGAATTTAAACTTTCCCTCCTGTCTTGCTGGGGCTTGAACCCATCCCTAGAACATTAGCCTAGACCTCTGGATTACCAGTCCAGCAGCATTACCACTCAGCAGCCACCTTCCCTTACTGGCAAGTACAGACCCTGTATTCATATCCACGTGCACCAAGCACAAAGATACTGGGGATAAGTACAACTGGGTGACAAAAATGCAGTGGTTGGTGATGCTCTGTAGCAAAGTGTAGGTGATACACCTGTCCAGGTCACCGTGCAGACCTTGATAGTGTCTATTGTTAATGATCAAGCCAACATGGCAGCCATTTATGAATCTGGGGGTGCATCTAGATTGCTGATCAGAAAATCTTAATTTGGTTTGTAGGACCCTAAGGATGGGAAGGTTGAACTATTGCAGGGTGAAAGGAGGATGGACACTCCCCAGGAACCTGGCTCACAGTTGTATAAAGTTTTTCCTTAGGTTGTACTTCATTAATACATTGATAAAACAGAACATTTTATCACTAACAAATATTCCTGCTTGATCTGTGTGTGAACATTTTCACCCTGTACCCTAGGGGAGTCAGTCAGTGATACAAAAGCTTAAAAACATGTACCAACAGATTCAAGATCAGCTAATGTTAGATAGACTTTAGGTTTGGGGTAAAAGTTCGGCACAACATTGTGGGCTGAAGGGCCTGTACTGTTCTATGTTCTATGTTCTATTTTCCTCCCTGCGGTTATTAGACTTCTAAATGGACCTCCCAAATCTTAAATGTAATGTTCTCGCTCTTTGTGCACCTTCTCTGCAGCCATAATATTGTATTCCTCGCTCTGTTCTATTACCCTAATGCACTTTGTATGGTATGATTTGCCTGTCCCACACCCAAGACAAAACTTCTCACTGTAATGAGGTACAAGTGACAACAATAAATCAAATTAAATCAAATGATGCGAACACTGCTGATCACAGGCAGAGTGGACCTTGCTGCTAGCTCTTTAAACAAGTCATCAGTTCCCTACTGAGCACAGGCAACTGGGAAGTCCTCAATCTGTCTTTGGTGGAGTCCTGGATGGATCTGATCCAGGCTCGGTGAGAATGATGGTGATTTTCACAGCTGTTCACAAAGCAATATCACTTCAGGATCACCAGGGGGTAGGTTGTGTTGATGGTGCGTGCCAATGTTCACCAGCAGCTGAGGTGACGGACCTGCTTTGCTGCCCTGATGAACATCACTGACCCTCTGCTTGTGTAATATGGTCAAAATGCTCTGCTCGTTCCATCATTCTGCACTGCCCTCTCTGTTCACCATCTGCAGCTCTCTCCACAGCACACTGCTGTTGTTGCTAAGAACCATCTTGTTCATCAACTGAACATCAATATAAAGGCACTCAGAGATTCGGGATCTAAATAATAGTCACATGGAAAAATGTGGATTGATTTGGAAGAGTCAGAATGGATTTTGGAAGGAAACATTCTGTCTAACTAATGCTCCCTGAAGAGGTTGATGAGGAGATGGTTGATGAAATGGTGGACAAGGACTCCCAGAAGGCATTGATAGAGTTCTGTATGACAGACTTATGAGGAAAATTATATGGAAAAAGAGGAAGGTGTAGTGGCCGCATGGAACAAACACAGAAAAATGCTGGAGAAATTCAGCAGGTCTGGCAGCATCTGTGGATCTGAGCATTAATGTCTCAAGTCTAGTGAACAGCCTGGTACAGTAACTGCTCTGCCCAGGACTGTAAGAAACGACAGAAGCAAAAACAGAAGTTGTTGGTAAAGCTCAGCTGGCCTGGCAGCATCTGTAAAGAAAAAAATCAGAGTTAACGTTTCGGGTCCGGTGACCCTTGCTCAAACTGCAGAAGGTTGTGTGCACAGCCCAGACCATCACAGAAGCCAACCTCCCATCCACGAACTTCATTTATATTTCTCGGTGCTGTGGAAAGGCTGCCAACATCATCAAAGACCCCTCCTATCCTGATAATGCTCTCTTCCAACCTCTTCTGTCAGGTAGAAAATCCAGAAGCTTGAATACAAGCACCAACAGGTTCAGGAACAGCTCCTTCCCTGCTGTTATTAGACTGATGATTAGGCCTCTCTAACTTCAAATAATGCTGATCTTGCTAAAATTGATCTTGTTTTGTCCACCTTCTTCACTGTTGTAACCATGTATGCCTCAGTCTGTCAAAATACCCTGTGATCTGTACGTCCTTGTTTGCTATGATCTGCCCGTACTGCTCACAAAACAAAGATTTTCACTGTACTTAGGTACATGTGACTACAATAAATCAAATCAAACCAAAAAAGATATCAAGAAAGAAGTGGTGTTGGATCTCTTGAAGAGCATTAAGGTGGATAAGTCCCCAGGGCCTGATGGTATCTACCCCAGGTTACTGAGAGAGGCGAGAGAAGAGATTACTGGGGCCTTGATCAAGATCTCTGTATCCTCACTAGCCACTGGAGAGGTCCCGGAGGACTGATGAGTAGCTAATGTAGTTCCTCTGTTCAAGAAGGGAAATAGGGATAATCCAGGAAACTACAGACCAGTGAGTCCCCCATCGGTGGTTGGGAAGCTATTGGAGAGAATTCTTAGGGATAGGATTTACACACATTTGGAAAAGCATGGCCTAATTAGGGGCGGTCAGCATGGCTTTGTGCGGGGCAGGTCAAGTCTCACTAACTTGATTGAATTTTTCGAGGAGGTGGCGAAGGTGATCGATGAGGGTAGAGCAGTGGATGTTGTTTACATGGATTTTAGTAAGGCTTTCGACAAGGTCCCTCATGGTAGGCTCATCCAGGAGATTACATAACATGGGATCCACAGTGACTTGGCCACATGGATTCAAAATTGGCTTGGCCATAGAAGACAGAAGGTATTTGTGGAAGGGTGTTTCTCAGGCTGGAGGTCTGTGACTAGTGGTGTTCCACAGGGATCCATACTGGGACCTCTGCTGTTTGTTAAAAATATAAATGACTTGGATGAACATGTAGATGGGTGGGCTAATAAGTTTACAGACAATACAAAGATCAGTGGAGTTGTGGATAGTATAGAAGGTTCTCAAAGGACATAGATAAGTTGCAGATATGGGCAGAGAAATGACAGATTGAGTTTAATTCTGGTAACTGTGAGGTGCTGCACTTTGGGGGATCAAATGTTAAGGAACAGTATACAGTTAATGGCAGGACTCTGAACAGCACTGATGTACAAAGGATCTTGGGGTTCAAGTCCATAGCTCCCTGAAAGTGGCCAAGCAAGTAGATAGGGTAGTAAAGAAGGCGTACGGCATGCTTGCCTTTATTGGTCGGGATATTGAGTACAAGAGTCAGGATGTCATGTTGCAGCTTTATAAGACTTTGGATAGGCCACAGTTGGAGTATTGTGTTCAATTCTGGTCACCACATTACAGGAAGGATGTGGAGGCTTTGGAGGGGGTGCAGAAGAGGTTTACCAGGATGCTGCCTGGATTAGAGGGTGTGAGCTACAAGGAGAAGCTAGAAAAACTCTATTTTTTTTCTCTAGAGCAGCGGAGGCTGAGGGGAGAGTTGATACGAGTTTATAATTTTATGAAATGCATAGATAGGGTTGACAGTGAGAATATTTTTCCCAGAGTTGAAATATCTAACACCAAGGGGCATACATTTAAGGTCAGAGGGGGAAAGTTCAAAGGAGGCTTGAGGGGCAAGTTTTTTTGCACAGAGAGTGGCAGGAGTCAGGAACGCACTGCCAGGGGTAGTGGTGGAGGCAGATGTGATAGGGGCATTTAAGGGACTTCTAAATATGCACATGAATATACAAGGAATGGAAGGATAGGGACCAATGGCAGGCAGAAGGGATTAGTTTCATTTGGCGTCATGTTTGGCACAAAATCATGGACTGTAGGGCTTGTTTCTGTGCTGCACAGTTCTATGCTCAATGTTAAAAATCAAAGATTCTTCTTCAGATCTGCAGTCCCTACCCTCATCAATCACTTCATGGGGTGGTCTAATCAACACTCTGCTTTTCTTGATGTCAGGCAGGAGTTCCTCAGGAGCTTATGACCTGACATGTCCTGCCCTTGGCCCCTCTGAGCTTTGAACTCCTACCAGCAGTGAAGTCACTACATGGATGGCTGTCTGAGCTGATTCAACCCCAGAAACAAATACGCATTTACTAGAAAATAGTAAAATGTACTTCCTGTGGTTGAGCTGCAATGAACAGTGTTCCCCAGCTGATATGATTTGCTCAGTTGGCTGAATGGCTGGTTTGCAGTCCACTGAGAGTGGGCTGCAAACAGGGTGTATTCAATTCCCGGACCTGGTGAGGTCGTCATGAAGGATTCCCCTTCACAACCTCTCCCCTTGCCTGAAGTGTCGTGACCCTTAGGATAAACCACCAACAGTTGTCTCTTTCTAACAAGAGAGCAGCCCAATCGTGGAATGACTATAGTGTGGAAGCAGGCCATTCAGCCCATTGTGACAACACTAACCCTCTGAAGAGCATCCCACCCAGACACAGACACCTACCTTATCCCGATAATCTGGTATTTCCCATGGCTAACCCACCTAACCAGCAAATCCATGGGCACTACGGGTACTTAACATGGCCAATCTACCTAGCCTGCACATCTTTGGATGTACCTCTGGTCCAGTAAGACCATGATGACTTTACCTGAGCTTTTAATGGTTCGGATTTGTGCGGCATCTCACAGCTTTCCATCTCAAAGAGGCAGCAGAATCTGGAATTTACTGAGTCTGGACAGGTTCAGGTTTTAACCGGAAGTGATTAAGAAGGCAAATACCTTGTGCTTGTAGGAGTTAGGGTCTCTTTTGAAGAGCTGGCCTCATTGTCATACTGCTAAAGATGATATGGAGGTGCCAGTGTTGGACTGGAGTAGACAAAGTGAAAAGGCATACAACACCAGTTTGTAGTCTGATAGATTTATTTGAAATGCCCCTTTGGATAAGCCCTGCACATACACAGGATCTGCTCAGATGAGGAGGAACACAATGGGCACCTCAAGATTTTGAAGTACATGGTCATAAGAACAGGATATGATGCTTATCTCATCAATCACCAGTTCCGACGTGCCACAGTGAAAAACCGCAGCAATCTCCTCAGAAAACAGACAAAGATATGAGCGATTCACTACCCTTCATTGTCCACGACTTCCCCGGAGCAGAGGGACTATGCCATGTCCTTCACAGTGTCCGCTGCACCTCCACTTCTCACCTTCAAACAACCACCAAACCTTAAACAGCCCATTGTTCATAGCAAACTACCCAGCCTTCAGGGCATCATCGACCGCAACATCACACAACCCTGTCATGGCAATCTCTGTAAATATGTCAGATCATCGACATGGACACTACCACCCACCACATACACAGCAGATACTCATGTGACTCGGCCAATGTTGTCTATCTCATATGCTGCAGGCAAGGATGCCCCGAGGCATGGTATATTGGTGAGACAGTGCAGTCGCTATGACAACAGATGAATGGACACCGCGCACCAATCGCCAAACAGGGATGTACTCTCCCAGTGGAAGAACACTTCAGTGTCAAGGACGTTCGGCCTCAGATCTTCGGGTAAACATCCTCCAACGTGGACTTCGAGATACACAACAATGCAGAGTCACCGAGCAGAGGCTGACAGCCAAGTTCCATACCCATGAAAACAGCCTCAACTGTGATCTGAGATTCATGTTGCGCTACATGTGACCCCACCCACACTGTTTTGTCTCTGTAAAATCTTCCTTATTGTCCTGTTTGAACACCATCACCTTGATAACTTGTTACAATCCCTCTACTTTAATTAGTCTGTACAGTCTCGGATCACTCGTTACTTTGGTTAGACCCTCAGCATGTGACTCTCATACCTATCATGTTATTCCAGTCTTTTAGTTTGCCTCCAGCACCATGTTATTTTTAATTTTTTGTAATTATCTCTCTGCCTCAATTAATCAGATTATAGGTCATCCCTTCACATGCTGTTCAGGTATTGATACCTTACTCACTGTCTAACAGTCCTGGTCACCTGCAGAGACTTATCCTCTGACACTGCACGCACACTAGTTGTATGATCTTTTGATCTCTCTGACCTTGATCTCTCTGCCTATAAATTCTGTGTCTGTATGCTTCTCTCTCTCACTTCACCTGACACAGGGGCAGCACTAAAAAAGCTTGTGATTTCAAATAAACCTGTTGGACTATAACCTGTGTGATTCCTGATACTGCTAAAGAGTGGGGCCTAAGGTTCATGGATATTTAATACAGTAACATTACCTCCACACCACCAGCTACAGCAACTCTTAAAGCAGAAAATGCTTGCATACAGAACAACAGGAAGCAGCAAACAAAATATATTCACAATCGACAACATAGAATATATTCCACCTTAATTCCTTTAAGGTGCAAAGCCTATAAGCAACTGTCATAAAATAAATCTCTGGATGCATTGGAGATAAAAGGTACTGCAGATGCTGGAGAATCCGAGATAACAAGGTGTGGAGCTGGATGAACACAGCAGGCCAAGCAGCATCATAGGAGCAGGAAAGCTTGACGTTTCGGGCCTAGACCCTTCATCAGAAAATCATTTTCTGAAGCCCCACACCTTGTTATCTCTGGGTGCATTGGGTGCCTTTAGTGATTACTGCAAGTAGCCAGTTCCCAGATGGTGCCACCAATGCATGATGGGCAGGATCGGGTGGCAGTTGTGAGGGGGGTGGGGAGTGTTGTCAGCGATGAAAAGAGCATCAGGATCTTAACTGACTGCCTTCACCCCAATTTTCAGACATAGTTGAGTCACACCAGGACTTCAGGATAAATGAGTCATAGAGTCATAGAGTATTGCAGCGTGGAAACAGGCCCTTCAGCCCAAACTGGTCCATGCTGACCATGGTGCCCAGTCAGCTAGTTCCAATTGCCCACATTTGGCCCATATCCCTCTAAATCCTTCCCATCCATGTACCTATCCAAATGTTTTTTAAATCCCATTATTGTACCTGCCTCAACCACTTTCCCTGGCAGTCCATTCCATATATGCACCACTCTCTGTGTAAAGAAGTTGCCCCCAGGACCCTCTTAAATCTTTCCCTTCTCACCTTTAAACCTATGACGTCTTGTTTTCAATTCCCCATCCCTGGGAAAAATACTACATGCATTCATCCTACCTATGCCCCTCATGATTTTATACACCTCAATACGGTCACTCCTCATTCTCCTACGTTCCAAGGAATAACGTCCTATCCTGTCCAACCTCTCCCTATAACTCAGGCCTACTAGTCCTGATAACATCCTCGTAAATCTTCTTTGCAGGCTTTCCAGTTTATCCACGTCTTTCCTATAACAGGGTGACCAAAACTGTACACAATGCTCCAAGTGCGGCCTCACCAACGACTTATACAACTGTAACATAACATCCCAACTCCTACACTCAATGCCTCGACCGATGAAGGCCAGCACGCTAAATGCCTTCTTCACCACCCTGTCGATCTGTGACGCTGCTTTCAACAAACTATGCACTTGTACTCCTAGGTCCCTCTGTTCTACAACTCTGCTCAGAACCTTACAATTTACAGTGTAAGTCCTACCTTGGATTGACTTTCCAAAGTGCAACACCTCTCACTCATCTGTATTGAACTGCATTTGCCAATCCTCAGCCCACTCCCCCATCTGATCAAGGTCCCTCTAATTTTTGACAACCTTCTTTGCTATCAATGATACCTCCTAATTTTGTCTCGTCTTCAAATTTACTAATCATGCATTGTACATTCACATCCAGATCATTTATGTAAATAACAAATAACAAAGGTCCCAGCACCGACCCCTGTGGCACACCACTAATCACAGGCCTCCAGTCCAAGAAACAACTTTCATCACCCCCTGCTTCCTACCTTTGAGCCAATTTTGAATCCAATTAGCTAGCTGTCCTTGGATCCCATGGGACCTAACCTTCATGACTAGCCTACAGTGTGGGAACTTGCCAAAGGCCTTACTAAAATCCATAGACACATCATCCACTGCTCTATTCTCATCCATCCTCTTGGTTACCTCTTTGAAAAACTCTACAAGATTTGTCACACATGACTTCCCGTGCACAAATCCATGCTGACTATCCCTAATCAGACCTTGTCTATCCAAATGTTGGTTGACCCTGTCCCACAGTATCCTCTCCAATAACTTGCCTACCACTGATGTCAGGCTCACTGGTCTGTAGTTCCCTCGCTTGTCTTTGCTACCTTTCTTAAACAATGGAACAACATTTGCCACCCTCCAGTCTTCCAGAACTTCACCAGTGGCTAAAGATGAAGCAAAAATCTCTGCAAGGCCCTTTGTAATTTCTTCCCCAGCTTTCCACGATGTCCGAGGATGGACTTGATCAGGGCCAGTGGATTTATCCACCTGAATGCTTTTTAAGGCTGCAAATACCTCCTCCCTGTTAATGTGTATGCAGTCCCAAGCATCCCCATTAAATATTGTATTAAATACAATAAATATAAAATATAAAAATAAAAGAGCAGTAAATATATAAATATTAAATATGGCATTTAATGAAAAGGTAGAGGTCTACCCAGAAACCAGATGGGACAACAATCTAAAGCCATTACTCAACTCTCAGGCCCTGCTTTAACTCACAAATAGGGACAGTAACAAGGTTTAGATCAAACACTCGAAACAGACTGGATGTTCCATGCATGATAAAAAAAAAGGTGAAATTTTAAAGTGTGGCTAGTCTGCTATCCCCAAGAGGAAATATTATAGCTCCATTTCCTCTTCATGTTCCTTTGACAAGTTAAAGCGATACAGGAAGCACCAACTGATAAATTCTTGGGGCTTGGTGTCATTATTCAGTTCAGCAGCCAGAACAAGAATGATTTTCTCTGCAGGTGACAGTGTGGAATGTTGGCGCTGATGCAGAGAAAGTTAGCAAAGAAGATAGAAATGAATTCAGTGCTGTTCATTTGTTGGCCCAGCCCCTAAACAAATCAGGTGTATGACCATTTTATTTATTAAACAAATGGGTTAATTCTTTGAGATGGGCAGAGATTTTGTCGTTTATGTTCCTGTGGTGTGCGGTGGAAGTACATTTGATTTTTTTAACTGTGGTATTTAATGAAGCACCAAATATTTTTGTTGAAAACAGTTCAAAAATATTTTTTTTTTCCAGTCTCTGAGTGAAACAAACATTTTTCAGAGACAAAAATAGAAATTGCTGGATAAGCGCATCAGGTCTGGCAGCACTTGTGGAAAGAAGTCAGAGTTAACATTTTGGGTCGAGTGAATCTGATTTCTCTCCACAGATGGTGACAGATGCGCTGAGATTCTCCAGCAATTTCTATTTTTGTCTCCGATTTACAGCATCCACAGTTCTTTCGGTTTTCACAAACACTTTTCATGTTTCCATTAGGGTTGAGTGTTCTCATAGCCTACATCTCCTTCTTAGAGCAGGAAAACCACCACACGTGACTCCAGGCCCATTCTCCTGAACTCCCATGAATATCGTCATAGTCAATCCAGTCTCTTTTCATATGTCAGTCTTGCCATCCCAGGAATCGGTCTAGTAAACCTTTCTTCTCCTCCTTCCGCTGCCAGAACAAAACTGTGTGCAATATTCCAGGTGGAAATAGTAAGAACTGCCGATTCTGGAGTCAGAGATAACACAGTGTGGAACTGGAGGAACACAGCAGGTCAGGCAGCGTCTCAGGAGCAGGGTTCCTGAAGAAGGGTCCTGACCCAAAACATCAGCTTTCCTGCTCCTCTCATGCTGCCTGGCCTGCTGTGTTCCTTCAGCTCCACACTGTGTTATCTCTATATCCAATACTCCAGGTGTAGCCTCACAACAGTCCTGAACAATTGTAGCAAAACATCCTGTACTCGAATCCTCTCAGTACAAAGGCTAACATTTCCATTTGCCTTGAAAGAAAAACAAAGTGCTGGAGAAACTCGGCAGGTTTGGCAGCATCTGCGGAGAGAGAAACAGGGCTAATGTTTTGAGTTGTGAAGAAGGGTGACTGAATTTGAAATATTGACTCTACTTCTGACCACAGATGCTGCCAGATCTGCTAAGGTTCCCCAGCAATTTCTGTTTCTGTTTCAGATCTTCAGCATCTGTGTCCACTTCTTCAGCATCCATTTCTGAAGAAGGGTCCCAACCCAAAACGTCAGCTTTCCTGCTCCTCTGATGCTGCCTGGCCTGCTGTGTTCATCCAGCTCTGCACCTTGTTATTTCAGCAACTGTGTGTTTCCCTTCAGGGACTGGAGTACCCAGACACCAGCGTTTTTGTGATTGTGTACCCTGCACCCCCACCCCCATTCCCAATCTATCACCATCACACTGTACCTTGTTGCTGCTCCTTAATGAATTCAATAAACCATTTGAGAATTAGCCTCACATGGTCGACTGTCTATATGAGGGAACTGTGATCTTGAACTCCCAAAATCTAACAGTTGTTTTTCTTTTACTGTGCATTGCCAACATGAGCCTGATTGCAGACAATACAAACAGAAAATTCCTGAAGGTTAGCTTGGTCTATACTCTAAAACCGCAAACAGAACTAACCAGAAACCTTGGCCATATCTCTTCAACATATCCTTTTCCAAAATGTAATGGAGGGACTTTGTATTTCTGCAAAGATCTTATCTTGTTTCTCAGGAAATAAATCTAGTCCCACCATTTACTGAAAACAACAACGGTATGTTTTCAGACGAATGGAATGGATGACAAAGTAAACCGATATCTGGTGAGCTGCAAGCCCAGTCATGAAATGGGAGCCACTTACCGTGTCTGGGAAATGAAAGAGTGGCAAGCTAATTGCAGCAGGGAGTTAATGAAAACAGTTTTATTAAAAATAGGACTAAATTATTCTGATAGATCAACCAGAGTAGGATTTTATTTACACAGTGGATCTGAATCGTTTGGTTTTTCATTTCTTTAACTCATGAGAGACTCGACCAAGTGTATTTCCAAACTGATCAATTTCTCCTTATTTTATCTGGTATTACGCGGCACTTTCTGGTTAAGGCAATTAATATAATCAGGAGCATTTAACATAAAAAAGGGAATGTTTTATCAGTGAGGAACTCAAATGGTGGCGTACTCATTTTCAGTGTAAATATTTAGCCATCCAAAATAACATTCCAAGCCCAGCACTCACTACTGACTGAACACATGCCACACACTCCTAGTGGAAAAGGCAGAGATACAAATATCCTTTGAAAATGTACTTGGCACCTAACCATCATTAAGATCCTCAATACAATATCAGGTTGTCCTGTAGAGGGGCCTTTTGAGGCGAGGGGACTGCTTTCAGGAAAATGTAGGCTACATGCCCTAGTCCTTATAGCAGCCCCTCAGAGTCTGTTACTGAAAAGGCACATTTTTGTAAACGTTCCAGCTCCATAAGCAAATAAATATCTAAATAAAAGGTTTATCCTGGACCAGAGATGTTTGTGGGGTTTATTTTTATTCATTTGCAGGATGAGGGACATTGCTGGCTAGGCAGCATTTATTACCCATCCCTAATTGCCAAGAGGACAGTTAAGAGTCAACAACATTGCTGTGAGTCTGCAGTCACATGTAGGCCAGACCAAGTAAGGAGGGCAGTTTATCTCCCTGAAGGGCATTAGTGAACCAGATGGGTTTTTCCCAACAATCAGCAATGATTTCATGGTCATCACTAGACTCTTAATTCCAGAATTTTTATTGAATTCAAATTCCATCATCTACTGTGGCAGGATTTGAACTCAGGTCCCTGGGACCTTACCTGGGTCTCCAGCAATAATACCACGAGGCCATCTCTTCCCCTTCTTTATGGGGATGAATGCAGGGTGTATGTCACAAGCTGGAGTCTCAGTAACCAACTTTTTCTCAGGCCAGGATCACAGGGAGAGCCAGTTTCAACGGATAAGCTTCAATTGCTAAAACTAAAAATGATCAATTTAACATCTGAACCATAAAAATAGAGATTCACAACACGTGTGATAAAGAGCAGCATGTGCCATTCTAAAGAATATCAAGGTCCAACAAAATGCTCCAACAAGGTAAATATCAGAAGGAACAAAAACACCGAACGTGCTGAGGAGCTCAGCTGAGGAGAGGGAAACAGAGTTAATGTTTCACATCTGGTGTGACTCTTCTTCAGGACGGGAATAAATAATCACTGGATTGGATAAACAGTAATTCCTGAGGTTTCACTTTCAAATTAATTGCAAACAACTATTTTCATGACTCCAAATGATAGAAGTTCTGATCTTAGCATTTTGCTGTTTAACGTATTTTCCACACTGTATTAATCCGTTCAATCCAACATTCGGGTACTGAGAAACCAGCTGATTCACTACCCTGCAGATTTACATCTCCACCAGTGTAGACAACTGATAACATTCAGGAACACAACTCATAAAGGAATTGCTGGAAAACGTTGGCAGCAGTTACACTACAACTACGCATTTGGAATAAAGGGACATGAAAAGATACAGTTCCTGAAAGGACTATTGGCTACAGCTGCTTTATGAAGTTTACAGCGAGGAGCAGGGAGCTCAACTATATTGTTCAATAACAAGATTGAGTTGCTTCAGGCTCAGCTGTTGGTTCAGGAATGCGGCATTGCATTGCTCTACAATGTACAGACAACATGTTATTGCTTAGGAAAATGGTGAGGCTGGGTGAGGTGCCCTCTCACAGCATCACTGAGCCACTTAAAATGTTTTTTTAAGAGACACTCTGCCTCTGGGGTCACTTTACCTGTGACAGGGAGGAGTGGAGAGAGAACTACCTCCTGAAGAATGAGTTCACTTTCTCACACGGGCAATGGACAGGAGTAATTGTTGTAAAAGGAAATGGTTCTGAAAGGGTTAATGTTGGAGAACACATTAAGGTCCATCCAGCCCAATGATGTCATAGAGTCTTGGGTAGGGAAATGAGGAGAATAGGTCTGGATACTAAAAGGAACAGCTGGGTTTCCAAGAAGTCTTAGTAACAATGTCTAATTAGCCAATGTAATTCAAACCATGTTGGTATCATGCAATGAACCACAGCTTACCAAGAAAAAAATGCCTTTTCTCATTAAGACTCATTACTGGTTGTTCCTCTGCCACTGTGAACCAATAGGCTCTTAGAGAAAGAAAAGAAATTGATGGGAAAGCTCGGCAAATCTGGCAGCATCTGTGGAGAGAAATCAGAGTTAATGTTTGGGTTGACCCTGTCAAGGCAGGAGAACCAGTCATAGATCCTTCTCTCAACACACCCCACACCATCAATCCCTCCATGGTCCACAGGGGATCCTTCTGGTTATAATCCCTGTTCCCAGGAACAGTGATACTGCCTGTCCCTAAGGCCCCTGATGGCTGACTGCTTGCTCAGCTGGCCCCCAGCATTCCAGACCTCAGTTAGCCAGGGAAACTTGCCCATTGAAGTGACTCCATCCCACACGCAGCAATAGGCCATCACCTCTCTGTGTCTCAGTCCCCACCCACACATACAGTGCCAGCGGTACTCCCTCTAACTCTGTGATAAACCTGTAGGCTGGTACCATGTTTCCTGAAGGATAAAGTCAGAACAGAATCAAGTTTGAAATTTCTCCGTATGAGTATGGACATTCTTGGTCATGTTAAATAGGTTTTTAATGACTCTCCATATTCCAAATTGAAACTTAATTTTTTAGCTCCATCCACTTACTTTGAATAAAGTGAGTCAGCAAACATGACAAATTACCCATACTGAAAAGAATGGTGTTGCAGTTAGCTGGAAGAAAGTGTTTTTGAATTCGACACACAGATGTATCTGATTAATTTCAATTCACACTTTGGAACTTCTTCCTAATGATGTGTGAGGCTTATGACCTCTGTAGCACCTAAAGTGTCTCTTAAAACACCACTCATTACTTAAGCTCCCATTCAATGATGGACAAAGTCATGGTTTGCGGATCGCTCAGCAGAAGCAAATCAGCAGATTGTGAAATGTTAGAAAGAAGAAGGAAAAACAAGCTGAACTTCAGCAAAGCACATGTTCAGTGTGATTGAATTCATTTTCATCACAGATTGGCCAAGAGAGATGGGTGTGAAGCCAAGGAGTAAGAAAATTAATTGTTCCTGGATCCTTCCATCTCTGGGAGATGGTGACCATGCAGTAAATAATCAGTGTCAGAAGTGGAGGCTTCTCTTAGTGTTTCCTTCCTGAAGGCTGAGGAGATCAAGCCTTGAGGGACTGGAACTGGTGCCTCATGAGAAGCTGTTGAGTGTAAGTGTGGAGCATTCCTTTCAGCTTTAGCTCCTGTCATCAGAGTGATGATCGCAAAGGAAGAGCCACCACTATTTCTGACATCAGTTAGGCCCTCCCAGGGGTAAAGGTCAATGTTTAAGGCATGGAAGCCAAACCTAGAAACTAGGTTCAGGTAGGCCATTTGGCTCTTTGAGCCTGCTCCATCATTCAGTATGATCATGACTGATCCTGTGTCTCAACAACATGCTCCTGCTCTCTCGCCAAAGCCCTTGACTTGTGTAGCTTCTAGAAATCTATTCCTTTCTTAAGTATATTGAGCAACTTTACCTTCACAGCTTTTTGTGGTCGAGAATTTCACAGGCCCACCAGCCCCTGAGTGAAAAACAACCCTCCTGACCTCAGTCCAAAGTGAGCTACTGCATATCCTGAGGGTGTGCCCCTTGTTCTGGGAAAACATCATCTTTCCATGTAATCTGCCCAGCCCTGCCAGAATTTTATGCATTTCAATGAGATTATCTGTCATTCTTTGCAGTGAGTAACTCACCTCCGAACTCCCCAGAGCCTGTCCACCATCTATAAAGGCACAGGTCATGGAATACTCCCCAGTTGCATGGCTTGGTGCAGTTCCAACAAGACTGAAGAAATTCACCACCATGCAGGACAAAGCAGTTTACTTGAATGGCAACACATTCACAAACATCCACTCCATCCAACACTGGCATCTACCCGACAATGTGGAAAATTGCCCAGGTGTATCTGTGCACAAAATACAGGACAAATCCAACCCGGCCAATTACTGCCCCATCAGTCTCCTCTTGACCATCAGTAAAGTGATGGAAGGTGTCAGTAACAGTGCTACCAAGCAGCACCTGCTCAGCAATAACCTGCTCAGTGACGCCCAGTTTGGGTTCTGCCAGGGCCACTCAGCTCCTGACCTCATTATGGTCTTGGTTCAAACATGGACAAAACAGTTGAATTCCAGAGGGTGAGGTGAGAGTGACAGCCTTTGACATCAAGACCACATTTGATCAAGTGTGGCTTAAAGAAGCTTTGCAAAACTGGAATCACTGAGTATTTGGGGGCAAACTCTCCGGTGGTTGGATTCATACCTGACACATAGGAAGATGGTCGTGTTTGAGGGAGGTCAGTCACCTCAGCTCCAGGACATCTCTGCAGGAGTTCCTCAGGATAGTGTCCTAGATCCAACCAACTTCAGCTGCTTCATCAATGACCATCCATCTGTCATAAGGCCAGAAGTGGGGATGTTCATTGATGACCGCACAATGTTCAGCACCATTCGCGACTCCTCAGATACTGAAGCAGTCCATGTTCACATGCAACAAGATCTGGACAATAAAGGCTGGGGCAGACAAGCAGCAAGTAAATTCACATCACACAAAAGCCAGGCAATAACCATCTCTAACAAGAGAGAATATTGCCATTTTCCTTGACATTCAATGGCATTAATATCACTGAATCCCTACTATCCACATCCTGCACGTTACCAATGACCAGAATCTGAACTGGACGAGTCGTATAAACACAGTGGCTACAAGAGCAGGTCAGAAGCTGGGAATACTGCGGCGAGTAACTCACTTCCTGACTCCCCAGAGCCTGTCCACCATCTACAAGGCACAAGTCAGGAGTGTGTTGGAATACTCCCCACTTGCCTGGATGAGTGCAGCCCCAACAACATTCAAGATGCTTGACACCATCCAGAACAAAGCAGCCCACGTGATTGGCACAAAATCCACATGCATCTATGCCCTCCACCTCCAATGCAGAGTCGCGGCAATGTGTACGATCTATAAGTACTGAAGAAATTCATCAAAGATCCTTAGACAGTACCATTAAAGTCCACAAGCACTTCTGTCTAGGACAATGGCAGCAGACACATGGGAACATTATCATCTGCAAGTGCCCTTCCAAACCCTCACTATCCTGACTTGGAAATATGTCACCATTCCTTCAAGCCTCTAGGTCAAAATCCTGGAATTCCCTCCCTAATGGCATTGTGTATCAGCCCACAGCAGGTGGACTGCAACGGTTCAAGAAGGCAGCTCGCCACCACTTTCTCAAGGGCAAGTAGGGATGGACAAGAAATGCTGGCCCAGTGATACCCACACCCCATGAGGGAGTTTAAAAGATGTCTTGGCTAAACTCAGTTGATTTGCCAATCAATCAGTATCCCATTCTCCTGGAGGGTAAATTGTTGTAATTTGGTATTTTTGCATTTGTCCTGATGAGAGTAAGATGAGAATTTTCAACAACATTTTTCTGCTCAGCAAGAGTCTGACCTTGTGCCTCACAATGCTCTGTGCCCTTTGAGCCCCAATGCTGCCTCCTGGTTCCCTACTCTTTACCAAGTTAGCTTGGATCCTTTCCAGTCAAATTTAGATTCAGCCCTTGATCAGAAGAATTTTACGCTGTTATTCAGAAGCAGAGCTTTAAATATTTTAGGAGTGAGAAATTTTCTTTACTCCCAGAGACAGGAATTCAGTAAGCAATGGTTTTGTCATTCTAATCCTGCCCAGGCTCTTACGGCCCAGGAGGAGTATTGTCACCTCTGAATCAGGAGGCCCACCTGTCCCAGGCCCATGTCATATCTGACCAGGCTGATTATAAATACTTTTACTGCATGGGTATGCCCTAGGGATGTCCTTCGCTTGGGTCAGTCGGGGTGTGTCTGCATTGATGGATGCTCTTCCCTGCTAATTGTCAATTTGAAGGATGTATCTGGTTGTATTTTCAAGATTTTACTCAGACAAAAGAATGAAAATATCTCAAACTTCATAGATCCATCTCATCAGAACTGGTTCACTGTGAGCCTGTTATCACCCTCACTGACTGACAGCTTGTATTTGTATAACAGTGAGCACACCTGGTTTCAGAGTAAATCATTTAGGCAGAGGGAAAACTTTCAAATTGGTCAGTTATCAAGTGGATCCCACCAGTACCGATGAATATTAGACATTTGTGAAATACACTGCATTCAATGTCAAAAGCACTTCTGAAGCCAGTGAAAAAAATACAAAACATTAAATGATAAAGTTGAGAAGTAATGAATCTCTCCTGACATGTTTAGTGGATTTGCATTTGATCAAGTCTCTTCGAAAATCAACTGCAGGCACTGATTAAGTAAATTACTTATAAATCCCTCATTTAAAAGGCTTATTGATTCGGTGAGCAAGCACATTTGTTCAGTGCAATTGGATAATAGCTTTTTGCAATAACGATCTCTCATAATAACAGGGAATGTATTCACACGTCAATCAACAGGGTGGTTATGAGGCTGTACAATGTTTAACTCTTTGCAGGCAGTGAGATAACAAGGTAAATATCTTGTGATAGAACCTGTTGTGTTGGGTTAAAGGGCCTGAAAGGGTTAATGTTGAGGTGTTCCTTGAGCAAAAACCAAGATGATGATGCCACACAGACTCAGGGAGGGCCAAAGCTTTAGATTTTGAAGGCGTAAAACCGGGAACCCCCTCCTAGTCTTAGAGGCAAGATCTGACTGACCACTGTCAGCTGTACCGGACCTCTCTCATACAATAAACTACTGCTAGTTCAAGGGAAGAGCATCTTCTGTTTAGGGGCCCAGGTAGTTACCCTCTACATCATTAGACCAAGGAGGTGGTGGAGATCAGGTCTGGGAAAGCAGTTGGTGACAGCAAACTTTGCCATTGGATCTTTATCCGTTGATAGCTGCCGTGAGGACACCACGAAGCAGCTCGACCTCCCTGTTAGTCCCGAGTCAGAAATGTATCTGCCTGTTCTTATCACCTTGGTCAACTGGTGCTAGCTGATAGAGGGTCCCTCACGCAGCCACCAATCCCCCCTTTCGTTTTCTGATGGTTGTTCTTTGGTGGACATGAAGCATCAAACTGAAAACCTGCCGTGGATCGGAAGGCTGTGGGACATTATGCTGGCTGTAATGCCTCCCCCTCCTCCGCCCCGTGCCACACTATCATATCCCATTTCAGCAGAAAGCTCTATCTGTCCTCTCCAGGTAAACTGATCTGACTTGGACTTGGGCACACGGTCTACATTATGATGGTGAAATTTGGCCTAAAAAGCCATTGAAAATAATTTAAAAAGTAATGCAGTGTTAATGTACCCTGAATATGTACAAAGCTTTCAGTAGCTGGTTAATAAACAAAGTGGGGCGATCTCTCAGAATCTGTTTCACAATCAGGTCAAGGACAATATTTCTGTAAAATTCCAGCAGGGAGTGTGACTCATCTATTGTTTCATGGACAGTCTGACTGCCTGAAGTTCATTTTACCAGAACTGTTATACAGCTACACAGCCATCTAGTTATATAGCTCTGGTATTACACAGATACACACATGCAATGCTATGTAGCTGTGCAACTATACAGCGATGCAGATACATTGTTACGCAGCTACGGCTGTGGTGTTTCACGGCAATGCAGTTGTTCAGCCACACAGCTATGATACTATGCAGCTACACTGAGGTTGTAGACATGCTCGGCAAACCATGGGTTTGGTTGTAAATGTTTTGTCACCCTGCTAGGTAACATCATCAATGCACCTCCTGTGAAGCGTCGGTGTTCTGTCCCGTTTGTTATTTATATGTCTTGGTTTGCTGGGCTGGTTGGCATCACTTCCGGTTCTGTGTGTCAGTGGAGACTCTGGATAGGTGCTACTGTTCTGCTTTGCGTAGTTCTATGCTGCTGTAATGTGCTGCGGCTCAGTTAAATAGTGTCCTGATGCAGCTCCATTTGTGGGAGTTGTATCAATCATTATGAAGTCTCATCTGATGATTTGGTACCCCTCCATGCTGACCAACACTTGGAAGAAGCACTGAGGATGGCAAGGGCACAAATTGATGTCTGGATGGAGGATTTCAATGTCCATCAAGAGTGGTTCAGCAGCTGTACTAGCTCGATAGCTGGTCTGGTCCTGAAGGACAGAGCTGCTAGACTGGGTCTGTGGCAGGTGGTGAGGGAATCAATAAGAGGGAAAAATATACTTGACCTCACCCTTACCAATCTGCCAGCTGCAGTTGCATCTGTCCGTGACAGTATTGGTAAGAGTGACCATCGCACAGTCCTTGTGGAGACAAAGTCCCATCTTCACATTGAGATCAACCTCCATCATGTTGTGTGGCACTATCACCGAGCTAAATGGGACAGGCTTCGCACGGATCTAGCAACTCAAGTCTGGGCATCCATGAGGCGCTGTGGGCCATCAACAGCAGCAGAATTGTACTCCAGCACAATCTGTAACATCATGGCGCAGCATATCCCCCACTCAACCATTACCATCAAGCCAGGGGGGGCGACCCTGGTTCATTGGAGAGTGAAGGAGGGCATGCCAGGAGCAGCACCAGGCAATCCTGAAGGTGAGGTATCAACCTGGTGAAGCCACCAAACAGGACTACTTGCACGCCAAACAGCAAGAGCAGTAAACGATAGACAGAGCTAAACGATCCCACAACCAACGGATCAGATCTAAGCTCTGCAGTCCTGCCACATCCAGTCGTGAATCGTGGGGGACAATTAAACAACTCACTGGAGGAGGAACCACAAATATCCCCATCCTCAATGATGGAACAGCCCAACACTTCAGCGCAAAAGATAAGGCTGAAGCATTCATAGCAAACTTCAGCCAGAAGTGCCGAGTGGATGATCCATCTCAGCCTCCTCCAGTGCTACCCAGCATCACAAATATCAGTCTTCAGCCAATTCGATTCATTCCACGTAATATCAAGAAATGGTTGGAGATGCTGAATACTGCAAAAACTACGGTCCCTAGCAACATTCCGGCAATAGTACTGAAGACTTGTGCTCCAGAACTTGCTGCTCCCCGAGCCAAGCTGTTCCAGTACATTTACAACACTGGTATCTACCCGAAAATGTGGAATATTGTCCAGGTATGTCCCGTACACAAAAAGCAGGACAAATCCAACCCTGCCTATTACCGTCCCATCAGTTCACTCTTGAACATCAGCAATGTGTCAGAAAGTGTCATCAACAGTGTTATCAAGCAGAACCTGCTCAGTGATGTCCAGTTTGGGTTCTGCCAGGGCCACTCAGCTCCTGACCTCATTACAGCCTTGCTTCAAACATGGACAAAAGAGCTGAATTCCCGAGGTGAGGTGAAAATGATAGCCCTCAGCATCAAGACATAACAAGGTGTGGAGCTGGATGAACACAGCAGGCCAAGCAGCATCATAGGAGCAGGAAAGCTTTTAGGCTGCTTTCAACTGAAGGGGGCATCATGGAGCACAAGCAAAACTGGAATCAATGGGTATCGGGGGAAAACTCTCTGGTGGTTTGAGTCATACCTGACACATAGGAAGATGGTCGTGGTTGTTGGAGGTCAATCATCTCAGCTCCAGGACCTCTCTGCAGGAGCTCCTCAGGGTAGTGTCCTCGGCCCAACCATCTTCAGCTGTTTCATCAATGACCTACCCTCTGTCATAATGTCAGAATTGGGGATGTTCGCTGATGATCGCACAACAGTCAGCAATATTTGCCACTCCTCGGATACCGAAGCAGTCCATGTTCACATGCAACAAGATCTGGGCAATATCCAGGCTTGGGCTGAAAAGTTGCAAGTAACATTTACATCACACAAGTGCCGGGCAGTGACCAATAAAAGAAAATCTGACCACAATCCCTTGACATTCAATGGCATTAATATCACTGAATTCCTCCACTATCAACATCCTGGGCATTATCATTGACCAGTTATTCAACTGGACTCACCTCTGAAATGCAGTGACTACAAGAACAGGTCAGATGCTTAGAATTCTTCACTGAGTAACTTACCTCCTGGAATACTCCCCACTTGCCTGGATGGGGGCAGCCCCAACAACTGTCAAGAAGCTTGACACCATCCAGGACAAAGCAGCCACTTGATTGGCTCTACATCCACAAGCATCCACTCCCTCCGCCACAGACACCCAGTAGATCAGCGTGTACCATCTACAAGGTGCACTGTAGAAATTCACCAAAGATCCTCAGACAGCACCTTCCAAACCCTTGACCACTTCCATCTAGAAGGACAAGGGCAGCAGATACAGGAACACCACCCCCTGCAAGTTACCCTCTAAGCCACTCAGTATCCTGACTCAGAAATATGAAGCAATTTCTTCAGTGTCGCTGGGTCAAAATCCTGGAATTCCTTCCCTATGGGCATTGTGGGTCAACCCGCAGCAGGAGGACTACAGCGGTTCAAGAAGGCAGCTCACCCCCTCCCTCTCGGACTGACAATATCCATTGCCCCAGCCCGTGAACCCCATGTCCCACAAATCAACGAGAAAGGAAATAGCTCCCAGACACTTTACCCAATAGTTAAATAGTTGGATCATTGCTTTTGAATCTCTTTCATTTGATTGAAATGTTCCATGTCCTGGCCAGGAATTTAAGTCAGCATGGCTTCTGTCATCTTGTGCAGGCTTGGCATTCTGTCAATGGATGATAAAATTCTCTGTGGTGCACTGAGCCTAAATTGACAGAAGCCTTATCCGTTTTGACAATTTCTAACATCTGTTACATTGATTTGTCCATGACAGAATTTCACCAGAGTGTAATTGCACCATTTTCTCCCCCAGGATAACTGTGACTAAGCCACTTACACTGATTTAATGTTGGAAATTCACTCTATTTGAATATCTCTAATTGTGTGCCTGCTGGACTCACACATTCATTTATATAACACCAGCCCCATGTGGGTTTGCTGTCGTAATGTGCTCATCTATGCCCAAACATTTAGATACAAGGTGACCCACAGTCAGTTGATATCAACATTGCGGAGCTTTTAGGAATTTGATAGCAAATTTCTTTACCATTTTTATGAAAAAAAGTCTTCCTAAGCTCTGTTCTATATTTAACGTGCAATCAGTCTCAGTGTATCAACATTCATTTCAAAAACACATTATCTCTCCATGGGACTTTCTTTTTAAAAAGGATGATACAGCCAGAAGATAATCGTTGATATTAATTCAGAACATGTCTAGAAATGGATTCAGGAATATCAGGAATATCAGGAATATCAGGAACATTAGGGGCAGCATGGTAGCTCAATGGTTAGCACTGCTGCCTCACAGCACCAGGGACCTGGGTTTGATTCCACCCTGGGGTGACTGTCTGTGTGGAGTTTGCACATTCTCTCCGTGTATGCTTGGGTTTCCTCCCGCAGTCAAAAGATGTGCAGGCTAGGTGGATTAGCCATGCTAAACTGCCCATAGTGTTCAGCGATGTATAGATTAGGTGGGATATAGGGGATGCGTCCGGGTGGGATGCTCTGAGGGATGGTGTGGACTTGTTGGGCCAAAGGGCCTGTTTCCACACTGTAGGGATTCTATTCTATGAATAATGTCACACCTACATAGAGTCTTGGAAACATCAAACAGAAAGACGATAGAGGAGACAATATCAAAAGGCTGACTACTCAAACCCCACACCATTGAAGCACAGGAGACTCATGTTTGTGTTTTATCCTCCCAGTGATGTACTAAAAAATGGGTTTAAATCCAATTGTGACTCTGGTCTGTGTGTGTTAGTGACCTTGTATGCTGACTGGTGTGCTGTGAAGGAAAAGTCACTAAACCCCCCTACAATGCAAGTAAGGAGAGAGTAATAATTCTTTCACTCAGAGTGATGTCAGTAACATTTCATTCAAGACAAAAGAATCTACACCTACAAAAACAAAACCACTCAAAATCAGCTGCTCAGCTACCAATGTCAATGCCCCTGGTAATATCCATGGCTGCAATGTTCTCCTACCCACTCTTCACAAACAATTCAGAGTCTGTTTGCATTAACTCGTCTTTTATTTGGCTATGCTTCTTAATCCTAATCCACGTGTATATGTGAGATAGTAGGAACTGCAGATGCTGGAGAATCTGAGATAACAAGGTGTAGAGCTGGATGAACACAGCAGGCCAAGCAGCATCAGAGGAGCAGGAAAGCTGATGTTTTGGGCCTAGACCCCAAACGTCAGCCTTCCTGCTCCTCTGATGCTGCTTGGCCTGCTGTGTTCACCCAGCTCTACACCTTGTTATCCCATGTGTATATGTGTTGAGTTATAATTTCATCGCCCACTTCGTGACTCACAAGTTCACTTTTCTGGTAACTCAAGAAAGCCTGGTTTCTTCTAAAAACAGAGTTAATTTAGTCTGAAAGGAAGGTATCCACAAGGAAAGGTATATATTTTATTTAAATTGAACCTTGTTCAGTCAAACTGAAGGGTTACATAAAGAAAAGGAGCCAGTTGATCCTTCCCCAGCTAGGAACTTCACCGTTTTGGGGTATTCTGTCTGGAACCATAATAAAATGGGGAACTGCACCCAGCTCAAATACATCCTCAGAACATTGGAGAAAAGTTTGCTAGTTACCCCCTCTAGCTTATTCTATTGTTTAATCAGATCATCATTGATCTGCACCTCAGCTCCATTATGCTCCTTTATTTTATATTCCTGGATATTGTCACCTAATACAAAAATCAATCTCAAACTTAAACATTTTAATTGGTCCAGCAATCACAGCTTTTTGGAAGGAAAAGTTCCAGACAGTCTTCACTCTTTTTGTAAAAACACACACATCGATTTGAGTCTGCATCTCAAATTTGAACTTTATGCCCCATTACCCTAGATTCTTTGACCAGAGGAAACATTTTCTTCAAATCTATCCAATCAATGGCTTCTGTACTTTAATGGAGTTCAACTCCCATATCAGCGTGGATTACAATGAAGGACTTTCCTTCTCGACTTCTCCCGTTGCCTGAGGCATGGTGGCGCTCAGGTTAAGCTGTTACCTCTCATCTCTCTCTAATGAGAGAGCAGGACTATGGCTACCTTACCTTTCACATTTTAAGCATTTAATTGAGACCACCCTTCAAATTATTTAAATACATGACAACACAAGCCAGGTTCATGCCCTCACATTTTCACATTCTCAGTTGTAGCATCATTCTGACACTGTTTCCCCTCTAAAGCCAATCGGCCCATCTGGAGATGTACTGCCCAAACTCAGTGCTATCTTTCAGCAGGGATTTGATCAAGACCCTATACTGTTGAAGTGTGATTTTCTCCCTTTATTCTTCCTGTCCCCTGCAATGAGTATCTCAACCATTTCCTTTCTCCCCATTCTTAATTTCTTCTGTCTCTGCATTTAACGGACAAATCTTTATATTTGCTAAACTCTTCAGTTTTGCATAGTTGTAAAAAGTTAATGCATTGTGTTTGTTTTATACTTCTTACTTGTTTAGTCTCACGTTCAATTTTCTTCCTCCTTTTAACCTCTTAGTCATTCTTGGCAAATTTTAAAAATGTTCTAGTCCTCAGGAATACTATTTCTCAACAACAAAACAGACTTTGTTAAATCTAATACTATCCCTAACTTATTGAGTTACTTATGTTCATACCACTTCCCCAGTGGGTGCTTCTTCCTGAAGGGAATGTAGATTCATTCAGAATAATGTAATATTCATTTCAATACCCTCCAGATCCTGTTTCCGAAGTTAGTTCAGCTACTTTGCCCCTCAGACCTCTGTAGTTGGTTTTGTTTAAATTAAAGACCCATGTTTTGGACTTAATTACATCCCTCTTAAATGCAGTATGAAATTCTATCAAATATGATTACTCTTCCCCAGAGGAACTTCTACTGTGTAGGATTATTATAAATCCTGTCTCATTGACAATGCTAGATCCAAAACAGCCTGTTTACTAATTGCTTCCACAATGTATTGTTCCCAAAAAAATGCCTCAGTTGCATTTCATAAACTCAACCACTAAGCAACTTGTGCTAATTGGACTTGCCCAGATTGTATGATCGCACTGCCCTTATTAAAGTGATCCTCTGATTTCTTGATTTATGCTCTGTCCAGCACTATGATTACTTTGAGTGAACTGCTCTTGCCAGTGAGTTTCACCCTTTGGTGCACTGCACCTTCACTCAGATTGATTCTACATTTAGATTTTCTGGGATAACATCTTTGTTCATGACTGCCCTTATTTTATTCTGTTTTGTCAGGCTAACCCACCTGCCTCTGCATTTGGCTGGTCATGTTTACAAATCAAATATTTCAGATCATTTATTTCCCAACCTTGCCCATGAAAGCATATCTCAGTAATCACTACTAGATGAAACCCATTCATCTTTGTTAGTGTCATTAGTTCCTATATCTCATTATGAATGTGCTAACATTCAGATATAGAGCACTTAATTTTCCCTGTGGACTTGTTTCTAATGCTCCAATTACCTTTACTAAGTTCTGTCACGTTTATTCTGGCCAATGAGTGAAAATAGGTACAACTTGGCTGCATTGTGAACCCTGTTTGAATAGTGTGAATACCCCTTTAAAAGCCCCATGTGTGTATCTACACACTATGGACAGCAGCAAGCTCTAGAAGACAGCTCAGCATCACCTGCTTAAGGGCAATTAGAGATGACCAAGAAATGTTGTCCCACACAGAGACACGCATCTTTCAATGAGTGAACTTAAAAATGCTTCTGAGGAGGCCCTGACTGTTTTTGAGATAAAAGGTACTGCAGATGCTGGAGAATCCGAGATAACAAGCATGGGGCTGGATGAACACAGCAGGTCAAGCAGCATCATAGGAGCAGGAAAACTTGACGTTTCGGGCCTAAACCCTTCATCAGAAATGCTTTTTTTTTTTCACTTTAAATGGATAATTTATTGTTGAACTGAACATCATCTGGAAATATAGACATTAGCTTAGATCTGCCAGTCGCCCAGTTGTCAGAGGGCAGGCACCTAACTCAAGATGCGTGTCATGGTCCTTAAGAAGTCCCAAAGTGCTAACTTCCACAAGGGTTGTCTAGGAAATTTGAACTCTAATTGGTGATTCCTCTCCTTCCTGGGATCAAAAGCATTTCTGATGAAGGGTTTAGGCCCGAAACGTCAAGTTTTCCTGCTCCTATGATGCTGCTTGACCTGCTGTGTTCATCCAGCCCCATGCTGGTTATCCCTGACTGTTTTTATTCATTTTAAATAACCATTACATTTTATTTTAGAGGTCAACTCAACCAAAACTTGGGGGTTCAATGAGGTGAGAGTGACAGCCTTTGACATCAATACAGCATTTGACTGGACATAGCATCAGGGAGTTGATCACGATATGATCTCCTCCTCATTGGTGAAAGCAAACACGGACTGGATGACCACTTTGCAAAATACCTCTGATAAGTCCACAGCAGGGATTCCAGTTATTTGACACTTCAATGCACCACCTTGCCCTCATGCAAACATTTCTGTCCGGGACCAGCGACAATGTTCTAGTGAAGCACAACACAAGCTCAAGGAACAGCATCTCATTTTTTGCTTAGGCCCTTTCAGCGTTTAAAACTCACCATTGAGTTCAACTCCTTTGGAGTGTTGTCTTGGATCCCAGAGTGTATCCAAATGGTTCTTTTCAGATTTGGTTAAATGTAGTTAAGAGGAGGCTCGACAACAGCAATTTGCTTAAATATGAACATTTATTGAGTAATAGTAAAAGACAAAAAAGGAATATTTATTAAGTAAATAAAAAGAATGCAAACGAGAGGAATAAAGCAACAAGCCTCATGCCCTTCTGCCCATCAGGGAGCCCTCGATCGACACCTTGTTTGGAGGCTGAGATTGCTCCTGGTACCAGTCCGAGGTGAAGTCCAGCGACTTGGAACAAAACTCTCCCTTTTATATGGTGTAACAAACAGCCAGGCATAGAAAAACAACTACAGAAAAACACATTGATTGTGCTGTCTCTGGCACATGCAGGAATGTTCACAGGACTCAATCAAGGTCATGCAGCTGTTGAATATCAACAACAATTTTAACCCTTCAGCCCATCCTAAAGAAGATTAAAACCACAATGAAAATAACTAGCGTCAATAGATACAATACAACAACAGGATGAATCATCAAATTAATGGTTGCAGTGGCCTTTGGGGACAAACCCTGAAATATATATCCCACCCCTGACGTACGGTCAAGACTGTGATAGAACCAGCTAGTCATGCCTCTTGACTGAGGTGAGCAGAATATCGTCCACATTTTTTTTTTGGTCAATCTATTTACATAAATTGCTCTAAAATTCAGTACAGTCCAGATTCAGGTTCCTTAATTTATTTCTTTTATCCTCCAGTTCCATATCCGCAGGTCACACAGCAACAGTAAAATAACGTCATACATGGACTCAAAATTTCTCCAGCTCTCCTCATCTGTATCTGTCTTGAGAATACTTATTCAATATGATTCCTCCCTTGAAAACTTTATGAATGATTGTATCATTGAGTGGTAACTCCCTCCAAATGCAGGTACTCCCTTTGAGCTACAATATACGTGGTATCAGACAATGCAGCTGTAATGTTCATTAGACTGTACCTTCAACATATACTTCCCGCCTTTCATTTTTCCCCAGGGTTCCCTTACCACAGACTCTGACATCACCTGAGTCTTAGCTCAGCCTTCTTTCACATATGTTAACTGTCCCAGCATATTACAATTCCAAACACTGGTTTAAACACTGGAGTGCATGCACCATACAAATGCCCAAGGTGGGGTATCTGTCTGCCATCCATTGGGTCCTTTCACTCAGTTCATCAATTACTCCTCCCAGAATCCATATTCTTTCATTTCTGTCACTTTTTGTCATAATAACCAATCACACGTTTTATTTTGATTGTAATTCTTTTTACATCCCTTTCACTAATACTACTTTCATTGTTTTAAAGACAATTTCTCTTTGGATTTTGTGTCAGTGTCTTTTGTTTAAACTATATTTTTGTGCTCTTCCAAGCCACACTAATCCTTTCACCAAGTAGGTGTAAGTGTCTGAGGCCTGTTCTTCATTGAATGTTTTTGCTCTCTCATGTCTGTTACCTCGGAGGTAACATTCAGTTTTGCACACTTACGTCAGTATCCCAAGACCATGTCATGCATTTGTGACTCCCATATGATCTTATCAAACGATCTGTGAGGTTTTACTTATCTCTCCCTGTATGGTCCCAATGCCTCAGGTAGTGGCTTGATCACCAATTCAATCTTCCTTAAAAAAAATGGCGAGGACACAGGCATCACCAAGAGAAAGCTATCGGTTTGGTACTCTCATTTAAACTTCCTTTTAGCCAAAATTCATTTTAACCTTAATTGCCATCTCAACCCATTATTATAATTTTTTTTCTTCTGCCATCAGTCTCCAACCTTAATTACTTTCTCTTATCCAACGTTGCAACTTAACTATTACCACCATATCTAATTCCAGAGATCTGTGGTGATTTGTAGTCAATGGAACATAATCTTACAATATTTTAAAACAGAAGTCAAACATTTCTGTTGATTCAGGCACAATTTTTTTTGTTCTTTCTCTAAGATGGCCCATATTTTTTTTTAAAGTTACTCGATGACCCATTCTAGATAATTGATATACCCGTATGTAAATTTGTCCAAATTCAATATTCTATTTACTCCCTAAAAGTCACTAACCATTTTTACGTATTGACACCATCAATGTGTGCATGTTATCATTTCCCAGAACCCCTTTAAATTTTCAGGTAACTATTCCATTCAAATGTTTTAGAATACCATGCCATGTGAATCTTTGTATAGGTTTTGTCATGATATGCTTAAGTGTACCCAGACTCTGTGGTTTCAAGATTCCTGACACTCACTATAATTGATATTTCCACTGTACTTCCCCAACACTGAAATATGTTATTGGTGAATGGCTTAATGGGTTGAGGGTGCCTTATCCATCACTGTGTTGTGATGCTGAAATTCTGCAAAATGGTTCAACCTTCAGTGTCTTCAATTTCTAAAAAAACAAGGTCCAAGCATTCCACATCAAGCAGAATGGGTTAATTGGTAATAATCTAGTACAGATTCAAAAAACTAGGGGTGGGGCATAAACTCCTGCACGTAATTATATCATCCATCTCTCCTTCTCCTTGAAGGAAGGGAAAATCCATGCCTTTCTTAAACTCCTTGCCTACAAAGAGTTGCATTTTCAACATTCCAATGACTTTTTCACTTGGATATTAACAGTGAGTCAATCTTATCATCAGGAATTAAAGATTGGCTCATTTGTCAAAACAGTATTTGGAAGTTCACTCCGGCCAGAAAGTGAAATTCCAAACACGTAAATTTCTGGAAGTAAAATTTGCCCAAATCCAAAAGCAACTTGGACCCAATTCCAAAAGGTAAATTTTTACCAAGCTGAGAAACCAAATGTTTCAATCAACATTTTGCAGATTTTTGCTTTACACAACCACTGATGGCTTCTGAAAAGGGTATGACATTAACCATACGTGTTCCACACTGATACAGGCACACAACACACTTTCAAATCACCATACATTCCCAAACTGCAAACTAAACCTTCAAAGTATCACCAGATCTCGAACTCCAGGGAACAAAAAGAGACAAATTGTACAAGACAGCATTTAGTGATCAACAAACAAAGGTCCATTGAAACCAGATCACAAAGAGGTAACACCTCTATAAGGTTCAATGCACTTGCACAGTGCAGAAACCTGGCTCTAGTTCTCTCGTTTTCCAGTTATAACAGTCCCCCATCCTTTAGGGGGTCCTAATTGTGCTAACATATTAGCTACAGACTCAAATCCAGAATCTTCCACATTCCACCCTGGAATACAGAAGGTCTCAGGAGCATCAGGTTGCTTTTCCCTTTTCTTACACATCATCCTGAATCCTGTCCTCTTCGCCTAAAATCACAGAGTGTATCCAAACGGCTCTTATCAGATTTAGTTAAATGTAGTTAAGAGAAGGGTCGACAACAGCAATTTGCTTAAATGTGAACATTTGTTGAGTAATAGTAAAAGACGATAAAAGGAAGGAATATTAATTAAGTAAATGAAAAGAATGCAAAAGAGAGGAATAAAGCAACAAGCCTCGCACCATTTTGCCCATTGGGGACACCTTGATCGACAGCTGGTCTGAAGGCTGAGGTTGTTCCTGGTACTGTTCGCAATCCCGCTCCGACTGGGAATGAAACTCTCTCTCGGCATAACAACAGCAAGGCACAAAAAAACACAATTACAGAAAAACACATTGACTGTACCATCTTGAGCCCTTACGAGAATGTTCACAGGACACAATTGAGGTCATGCGCCTGTCGAATATCAACAACAATTTTAGCCCTTCAGCCCATCCTATACAAGCATGACATCAAATTCCTTTGTGAATACACTCCCTCTCCCACCAGTGTTTTGTTTGCTCCTTTTTCTACTTCTTACACCTATCATTGACACTTAGTGTGCGTCTAGATATTTCCATTATTACCATTGACATTCACGTCGCCACTTGATTTGCTCCCTGATTATCTGTTCCTCTACCCCTTTTATCAACAGCAGAAAAAAACCATCATTTTACAGCCTCCTTCAGTTTCAACGAAGAGTTATTGGACTTGACACATTGACTCTGCTTCTGTTTTCATGTGTGCAATGGGAGCTGGCCCAGGCAGCGTCACCCACCTCCCAGAAATAGATGAACAAAAGCAATGAATGTCAGAATGTTTGTCCGAGAGTAACTGGCCAATCCATTGACCTGCCATGTTTTCAAAAGGTTATGGTCAGGTTAGACTATCACTGGATTTATAATTAACATTTTACAAAAACAAAACTACTCGATCTGCCTGGAAATAAATTTTAAAAAAACTATTTATTTGTGGTGACACAGAAATAAGTGAGAGGGAAAGTGGTGAGGGTGACACAATCGGTCAACAGAGGGATGTACACAGGTTAAATAAGTAGGCAGAAACCTGGCAGACAAAATATAATGTGGTAAAATGTGAGGTTAAGCACTTTGGCAGGAAGAATAGAGGAACTGAATATTATTTAAATTGGAAAGGACTGCAGAACACTACAGCACAGAGAGTTCACTCCCTTATCTAATGAAAAAGATACGGGCACTTGGGACAGTCCTGAGAATGTTCTCTGACCCTAAGTATGGAGGGACTGCCTTGTGAGAAGAGGTCAAATAGGTTGGACTTTCGGTTTCTCGAGTTTAGAAAAATGAGAGATTGAAACATGTAATATTCTAAGGGATCTTGAAATCTGGATGTTGAGAGACTCTTACAAAAGAGTCAAGGACAAAGGGTATAATCTCAGAGTAAGGAGTCAACCATTGAGACTAGGAGGAGGAGGAATGTCTTCTCTGTGAGAGGGTTGAATCAGTGAAATTCTTTACCACAGGAGGCTGTCAAGGCTGGGCTGTTAATTATATTCAAAGCTGAGATAGACAGATCGAGGCTTATGGGTAAAAGGTAGGAAAGTGGAGTTGAGGATCAATCATGATCTCATTGAATGGTAGGGTGGACTCAATGGGTTGAATGGCCTACTTCCGTCCCTACTCTTAGCTTCGCAATGAGGGCTATATTTTGAGATGTCTATTAGTATATTGCACAAATATCTGAGAAATCAGTATGACCAAGCTCAGATTCAGATCCAGAGCTGGTATATCTAAAGCTCTGTGCATCAACCTGAACTTTGAGTCAGAAGCTAACATTGGGCCTTGTGCAAATATCACTTGCTACATGCGGGCACCAAACCAAACAGTGAAGAAACCTCACTCTCCCTGTCTCGCCAATGAAGGCCGAACACACATTCATACATAGGCACACACACTCTTTCAGACTCTCTCTCCTTCCTACGCACACACACTCACATAGATCTTCTCTCATACACACACACACACACAGATCCTCTCTCATATACACACTGTCTCTCAAGCACACACGCACACACACACACAGTGCTCTGCCAGCACACACACACACACACACACACA
>JAHRHZ010000023.1:2058684-2085657 GCA_024137785.1 Ginglymostoma cirratum
CACACACACAAACACTCACACACGCACATACACACAAACACACTCTCTCAGACTCTCTTTCTCTCACACTCACACTCAGTCTCTCTCACACACACAAACACACACACACACTCTCTCTCTCTGACTCTCTCTCACACACAAACTCACACACACTCTCTCTCTCAGACTCCCTCTATCTCTCTCACACACACACATACGCGCACACATGCACACACGCGCACACACACACAAACACACACACTCACAGTCTCTCTCACACACACACACTCTCTCTCTCACACACACACTCATACTCACACAAGCAAACACTCAAACATACACACACACACAAACACTCACACACGCACATACTTACACACAAACACCCTCTCTCAGACTCTCGCTCTCTCTTACACACGCACACACACATTTACACACACTCTCTCTCTCTCACACACACACATGCACACTCTCTCAGACTCTCGCTCTCTCACACACACACATCCTCTCTCATACACACACTGTCTCTCAAGCACACACACACCTTCACACACACATACACACACACGCACCACTCACTCACACACACACACACCACTCACTCACACACACACACACACTCTCTCTGTCAGACTCTATCTCTCACACACGCACACACATACACACACATTCACACACACACTCACACACACTCTCTCTCTCACACACACACATACACATTCACACACACACACATTCACACACTCTCTCTCAGACTCTCTCTCACACACTCACACAAACACACACACTGACACCCACACAAACACACACTGACACTCACACACACATACTCTCAGACTGTCTCTCTCACACACACACACCCTCTCTCAGACTCTCGCTCTTTCACACACACACACTCACACAGATCCTCTCTCATACACACACACACCTTCACACACACATACACACAATCACACACACACACACCACTCACACACACACACCACTCACTCACACACACACACACACACTCTCTCTCTCTCACACACACTCTCTCAGACTCTCGCTCACACACACACACACACAAACACACACTGACACTCACACACATACGCACTCTTTCACACACACACACGCACACTCTCTCAGACTCTCGCTCTCTCACACACACACATACACACACAAACACACTCTCTCTCTCGCACACAAACACACACTCTCTCTCACACACACACTCTCTCACACGCACACATTCACACACACACTCACACACACTCTCTCTCTCACACACACACTCTCAGACTCTCTCTCTCTCACATACTCACACACACACAAACACACACACTGACACTCACACACACACACACACACTCTCTCTCTCAGACTCTCTCTCTCACCCACACACACATACACACACTCACACTCACACTCACACACATTCACACACTCACACTCACACACACACACCCTCTCTCTCAGACTCTCTCTCTCTCACACACACACACTCACACACTCTCTCTCACACACACACACACTCTCTCAGACTCTCGCTCTCTCTCTCACACACACACACATACAGACACACTCACTCTCTCAGACTCTCACTCTCTCACACACACACTCACACAGATCCTCTCTCATACACACAGTGTCTCTCAAGCACACGCACACCTTCACACACACACACACACACACACACACCACTCACACACACACACTCTCTCTCTGTCAGACACTCTCTCTCACACACACACACACACCTCTCCAAGGAAATTATAAATAAATAACGGGAAAACCCTGTGGATAAAGAGTCCGAACGAGAAGGGTAGAATGATGTGAGTTTCTCACAGTTATTTTGGCTTCTTTTTGATGAGATCACTTTGCTGCAGATTGCAGAAAGATATGAAATCTTCAGATTCCAGATGAGAAATAGGAATGTGATATTTGGAGCTTCATCAATTTTTTTTTCTAATCAGTTCCTTGAAAGAGATAGAGGGTGGTTTCAGCTCAAAGTCCTCACTCTCACAGCCTGGCAGAAGGAGTACTGTATCTTTGCAAACTTCTCCAGCTACTGCCTACCCATTACTTCAGTTCAGAGGCTGTTGCCTAGGCAGCAGTGGCATAGATTCATCAGAGTTTTTTCAGGGCTGTTTGCTCAACAATTAAAATGAATTAAATTGCTTATCTCTCTCTAAAACCTTTCTGGATACTGTTTTTCAAAGTTACATCATTTAAACAGACAATTGATCACAGTCTCCACCAAATTCACCAAAGATTTTCAGGCAGCACCTTCCAAACCCATGATCACTTCCACCTAGACGGACAAGGGCGGCAGATACATGGGAACACCACCCCCTGCAAATTCCCCTCCAAGCCACTCACCATCCTGACTTGGAAATATCCTTCACTGTCCCTGGGTCACAATCCTGGAATTCCGTCCTTAATGGCATTGTGGGTCAACCCACAACGGGTGGGTTATAGAGGTTCAAGAAGGCACCTCACCCCCACCTTCTCAAAGGGTAACTGGGGACTGACAATAAATGCTGGCCCAGCCAGTCTCACTGACGTTCCACAAGAGAATAAAAAAGTTACGACATTGCAGTTCCAAGCAATCCAGTGATAAATTGTTTGCAACCCTGTAAAGTCCAAATGGCTATTTTCTACTTCTCATAATCCTTAAGTGTATGCACGTTACAACGTAAACCTCCTGCATGGGTAACTTATCTGAAAAACTGCATTTATCTTCTCTTAATATAATTTATGAAAGCTCTTGTTCTTCTGAGTGCACTCAGTATTCTCACACGTACACAATTTACCCCTAGTGACATTCTAAAGCACCATATTTCGAAGCTGCCGATCTTTTGCTCTTTATCTTTCCCAGTTCTTGAGGTTTCATCTCCCAAAATTCATCACTGACAAGACAGGACATGCTTGGTAGACAAATTCTTATTTGAAGATTTAAGACTCCTTGTAAAAAAATGACAACGCTGCTTAGTTTTGTAAACATACTTTTGGCTGGTCCAATTGTTTTTCAGAGTTCAGAACTGCTTCTGACATTTAGATATTTCTATGGCTTTGAGATAATGGAATAGTTCGGAATAGTCTAACTTGTTTCTCTTTTCTGAAATAATACTGAAATATCCTTTCTCCTTCTTGTTACTGTCGTGTGCCTTCTTGCCGTTGAGTGTAAGCCTGTATTTATCTCTGTCCTTTACGACTGTGCTGGTTAATTTTTGCAAGGCTTCTTGCTGCTCAATGAAGCACAAGCCTAAAAGTCCTGTCAGCCACTTTTTAAGCATTCTTTTTGATCTGTTGGCAAAGGTTCCTGGTACAATTGGAGACAAGCTCTTCTATATGTTTCTCAATTTTGCATTCATGGGCCCTCCAATTTGTTTTTTTAGAGAATTTTGTGCCTGTTTCATATTTCTGTGCTGCTTTCCCATTTACTGGTACACCCAGATATCAAATCAGAGAGCTGTACTGTCAAATAGGCAACTGTGACATAACCTGTTCCACAACATGTTCCACATTCACACTTGGTTTGCGATTGCTCTCTCTGGAACAAGACATGTGCTGCTGAATTCCACTTCTCTCTACTTGGCTTTTTAGGAAGTGAAGTGGAAATCAAACAACACGTTTTGATTTGAAGCATAAAAGGAAGGATGAAGCAAGTCAGCTGCTGAAGCACTGACAGTAAAATACAATCCCAGGATGGATTACTGGAGAAAACATGGATTGAACAATGTTCTGAAGGAAGGGGTGGAAGGGGTTAATCAAAATAGGTACAATCTAGGACAAAAAGATTGCTCAATCTAATGTTTCATGAAATTAAATCCGAGCCCTATGTCTCCGCGTAACTCTAGACAGTTTAATTTTCAGCAATCTTGTAATTGTAGCTACCCATTAATTCACTTTGCAATCAATTTACATCACCAATTCATGTTATTGTCTTCATAAATTACTGATTCTTTCTGTAATTTGTTTTGTAATTGGATAGATTTTGAAGCATTCCTATGCTGCACCCTGTGATGTGACTCTCTCCCTCATCCTGGAATAGAATCATGAATCCCTCCAGTGCAGAAGTAAGCCATTTTGCTCATCAAATCCACAGAGCCCAGACCTATTCCCCCATCCCTGTAATCCTGCATATCCCAAGCCTGCACATCTTTGGACTGTTGGAGGAAACTGGAGCATCTGAAGGAAACCCACGCAGACACTATGAGAACATGCAAACTCCACACAGACAGACACTCGAGGCTGGGACCAAACCCAGGTCCCTGGAGCTGTGAGGCAGCAGTGTTAACCACCGAGCCACTGTGCCACCCTGATGATATCAGTGACTTAGAATTTCATTAACCTTCATATTACCTGCTAGATATCTCATCAGCTTTATTGTGCGTAGGTCCAGAGCTAACAACAGATTTGTGAATGTGACGAAATGAGAGATGAAAAGGAGCAACATCTCCTAGTGGACCTCAGCAATAGCCAGTCTTTCAGGCACTTTATCTTTAAGAGTTAACGTAATGTATTATTCACTTACTGGTAGAAATACAGAAAATCTTTTTTTAATGTCTTCTATCATGTGCCATTTTGTCATGTACTTTTTTCATATGCAGATAAGGGAAAAGCTTAGAACCATTACAATTTATTAAAATAAAAATGACATTTATAGTGCGTCAAAATGAAAAACAGTGACAAGTTCATTATTTGCATATAAATAGTATTTTAATATCATAGTGTTTGGAAATGGCTCATATTCCAACCGATCATCACAGCCAAAATTAATTTTTGATAGCTTTTTATGATTGGAGTAAAACTTTCCATTTTTCTTAGAGCAGTTGATGGGAAGAGTGTGCAGTGCTGTTCATGACAGTGCTCTCGTAAGAAGCAATTACAGGAGCACATAGCCAAGGTCTTATCCTCCTCTTTCTGGTCTGGTCCTATTGCGCGACACAGAGAAATGTTCTTCAAACTGTGAGCTTAGTAAATGCAGGCCATGACAATCCAACCAGTGCATTGGTCAGTCATCTCTTCCAAACGATTTGACCATATCAACCACCGATCTCTGGAATGAAATTGTAGATCAATTAAGAGTGCGCAGAGGTGTCACACATCATCTCATGAAAGCTGCTCCTGGTCAGGTTCTGCTATTTCCGATTATGATTAATTCATGTCCTAATAACACAAAGATAGTGCAAATGATGGAGACTAATGAAAACTTCGTCCCCTGTTGCTACATCACTTACTATCAAATTTACGACAACGGTTAAACCTGCTGTCAAATCTAAGTTTGCGGCTAAAAAAGAGTCTATCTTTATACTTGTTAATGGGACTTGGATATCATTGGCTGGGCCAACATTCGATGCTGTTGAACTGAACAGATCTCTAGGCCATTTCAGAGTCAGCCACGCTGCTGTGGGTGTGGAGTCACATGTAGGCCAGACCAGGTAAGGATGGCAGCTCCCTTCCCTAAAGGACGTTAGTGAACCAGATGGGTTTTTACAACAAATAATAATGTTTACCATTAGGTTATCTTTTAATTCCAGATTGTTCTTTCTGGGAAATCTAATTTCCACCGTCTGCCACAGTGCGATTAGAATCCCTGTACCAGGGAAGCCGGCCATTCAGCCCATCAAATCCACACTTTTTAATTGAAGAGCATTCCACCCAGACCCACACGTCTACCCTACCCTGTAACCCCATATTGCCAATGGCTGACACACCTTGCCTGCACATTCCTGGACACAATGCGAAATTTATCACGGCCAATCCAGCTGACTGTACGTCTTTGGGCTGTGGGAGGAAACTAGAGCACCCAGAGGAAACCCACACAGACACGGGTAGAACATACAAACTCTACACGGCTGGTCACCTGCGTGTGGAATGAAGCCAGGGTCCCTGATGATGTGAGGCGGTAGTGCTAACCACTGAGCCAACGTCCTGAGGGATTCTGAATTGTTCGTGTAGTGAAATTGCCATGAGGCCATAGCCTCTCCTGTCCAATTTCTAAAATAAATTGCATCAAAATGATATATTTGCACTCATCTGTCACCATGTGATGAATGCTTTATTAAATTAATGATGTAAAACTGATCCCTGTTTGACGACTGAGTGAAATTACATAACAACTCAGTGCACTGAAGTAGAATCAGAATTGGAAAAGTGTATCCCATTCTGACTGGACAAATTAGGAGCTGGCATCAATAGGCCACTCAGCCCATCTGTCATGGCTGATCTGATTGTTCCATATTCCTGCCTACCCCTGATAACCCGCCCCTCCTTACTTATCAAAAATCAATTGCACTATGTTAAAAATCCTTCACGACTCTGTTGCCACTGCCTTTTCAGGAAAAGAGTTTCAAAGATTCATAATGCTCTGTGAGGAAAATTTTCTCCTGAAATAGGTAAGCCCTGATTTTTGAACAGGAGCCCCCCGTTCTACATTCTCCCATGTTCTACTTCCAGCACGTAGACTGCAGCTCACCCCCACCTTCTCAAGGACAATGAGGAATAGGCAGCAAATACTGACCCAGCCAGTGATGTCTATATCTCATGAATGAATAAGAAGAAAAAAAGATGTATGCTCTCCATATCCCCCCTGCAAAGGCCCCGCAGGATCTTACATGTCCCAGTCAAGTTGTTGCTTCCTCTACCAAACTCCAGGGGACACAAGACCCTCCCACCCAATCTTTTTCTTATAAGCCACCCCACTCATCACCCCTGATGTACCCATCTCAGGGATTAGTCTGGTAAACCTTCTCTGAATTGTTTCCAACACACTGGCGTCCTTCCTCGTATAAGGAGACCATGACTGTGCTCAGTATTCCTCGTGTGGTCTCACCAGCACCAGCTCAGGCCATAGGCAGCAGCTTTCCAAATATCTGTTCCAGTTGTGTAGTCACATTATGTTAAACTGCGATCACACGTAAACAATACCCGAGAAGGAGGGTTACTGAGCAGAATCTTCGCTTTCAGAATATTGTAAAGATAAAGTCTTACCAGGCCACGGGGCTGCTCTCTCCTTAGAGAGAGATGACTGGTGGTGATTTAACCTGAGGGTCACTGCAGTTCAGGCGAGGGGAGGTTTTGAGACGGAGGGTCCTTCATGGTAACATCAGACAGTGTGGGAATTGTACCCACCCTGTTAGCATTGCTCTGCATTGCAAACCAGCTGACTGGCCACTGAGCTAACCAACCTTGATCTGTCAGAGTAAGCACCGTACTGTTGGAAACTAAAAACTGAAAGAACCGTGGATGCTGTAAATCAGAAACACAAACAGAAGTTGCTGGAAAAGCTCAGCAGGTCTGGCAGCGTCTGTGAAGAGAAATCAGAGTTAATGTTTCAGGCCCGGTGATCATTCCTCAGAACTGATAGTAACTAGGCTGCTTAAATTATTTTGCATCAATTTTAAGTAATTAAAGAATGTTTTGAATAAAGTGTATTCCTATTTATCATCACCTTAATACATAATAAACAAAACCTGAATAATTTCTGTTTATGTGAACTCTGCTGCTAGCATTTTAGATGCAGCTTTGTATCTCTGTGCTGTGTCTAACATAAACACTCTTAGATGCTCTTAGCAGTTCACCAATCTTCACAGCATCTCTCAGATTTCTTGTTTGTCCTTATCCTTGTGTAAGGCTGTCTCAAGCTCTTCAACATTCCAACTCTCCTCACTTACATTAATTCATTACACATTACTGAATGCAGCTCGAGTGTTATATTAGAAACATTTCTTTACCTGGTTCTCTCTTTGTTTTACGCCATTCTCTACTGTGTCCTGCTGCTGTCTTCAATCACATTATCATCGTTTGTAGGCTCCATGTTATCACACCTGCTGACAGATGTTGCCAATGAAATGTCTGACTTGGAAGCGCCATATCAGTGATTTAAAAATTTTATTTGAATTAACTTATTTTGTACTTCAGCATTTCTGGCTTTTCATTTTGCAATTTCAGAATGTCCCAAGACTTTTCATAGGAACATTCAGCCCCTCATGCCTGTTTCAGCATTCACTGTGTTCGTGGCTGATCCGTGGCTTAATTCCACATACCTGCTTTGGGCCCATATATCCTGACAACTTTGCTTAACAAAAATTTGTTTGTTTCAGATTTAAAATAAACAACTGAATTAACGTTGGCCGCTGTTTGAGGAGGAGAATTGCAAACATCCACTACTCTTTATGTAGAGAAGTGTTTTCTACCATCTCTCATGAATGGTCTGGCCCTAATTTTCAGGCTATACCCTCTGGTTCTAGTATCATCTACCAGTGAAATAGTTTATCTTTATCTACCCTGTCTTTCCCTATTAATATCTTGAAAACCTCAATTAGATCACATCTTAAACTCCTAAATTGTAGAGAATAAAGGCCTAATTTACATAATCTATCTTCAGAAATTAACCCCTGAAGTCCAGGTGTCACCCTACGTTGGTGTCCCCCCAGGCCCATTCTATCCTTCCTGAGGAGCCTAGATCTGCTCAACGTCTCAAACTGGAGTCTAAAGTAGAGTTTTGTATAATGACAGCATAACATCAGTATCCCTGTGCTCCAGTCCTCCAGATATAAAGGTCAGCATTCCATTACCCTTCTTGACTATTTTCTGCTTGTGGCATTTTAAAGAGATATGTGCCTGAACCCCTAAATCTTGCTGCACATCCACTGTATTTAACTTTGTGTCATCAAATTAAGTATGCTGATCTATCCTTTTCGGTCCACAATGGATAACCTCAATTTTGCTTTGTCCATTTACCTAACCTACCAATAGCCTGTTGTAATTTTATGCTGTTGTCAAAGTGATCCACAATGCTTCCGAGTTTTATGTCATCAGCAAATTTGGATATTAGACTTTTTAATGCCATTATCCAAGTCATTAATGAATATTGGCAATAATTGAGTCCCCACCACTAGCTATGTGCTGCCAATGCAAATATATATCCATTATTCCAACTCTCTGTTTCCTGCCAATCAACCAATTTCCTAACTTTCAATTGCACCAATGGTTAAAATGCTGCAAATACATAATGATTTCGCACAACAAACAGCAACGTGATTGCAGAGATAATGATCGGCCAGGACACCAGACAGAACTCACACCCTCTTCACTAAAGTAAAACCATGAGATTTCATCCCTCTGAGAGAGCAGCTTGGTTGAAGAGTTTGAGAAGCAGGGTGACCAACAGAGCATCACCCCCTGAATAAGGCACTGCTGGGTCTTTTTGATCATGTCACTTTAGCCCACATCCACAAAGTAGAGTTCAACGCAGACTGGTTGGGAAAAGGCAAAGACAAGAGCTGTCTCACGTTTTGGGCTTCTTTAGGTCACTGTTTATAAGAACATAAGAACATAAGAACTAGGAGCGGGAGTAGGCCATCCGGCCCCTCGAGCCTACCCCGCCATTTAACAAGATCATGGCTGATCTTTTTGAGACTCAGCTCCACTTACCCGCCCACTCACCATAACCCTTAATTCCTTTACTGTTCAAAAATTTATCTAGCCTTGCCTTAAAAATATTCAGCGAGGTAGCTTCAACCGTCTCACTGGGCAGGGAATTCCACAGATTCACAATCCTTTGGGTGACGAAGTTCATCCTGACCTCAGTTCTACATCTGCTTCCCTTTATTTTGAGGCAATGCCTTCCAGTCCTAGTTTCACCTGCTAGCGGAAACAACCTCCCTGCCTCCACCTTACCTATTCCCTTCATAATCTTATATGTTTCTATAAGATCTCCCCTCATTCTTCTGAATTCTAATGAGTATAATCCCAGCCTACTCAGTCTCTCCTCATAATCCAACCCTCTCAACTCTGGAATCAACCAAGTGAATCTCCTCTGCACCCCCTTCAGTGCTAGCATATCCCTTCTCAAGTAAGTAGACCATAACTGCACACAGTACTCCAAGTGTGGCCTCACCAGGACCCTATACAGCTGTAGTATAGCCTCCCTGTTTTTAAACTCCATCCCTTGAGCAATGGCAGACAAAATTCCATTTGCCTTTTTAATTACCTGCTGTACCTGCAATCCTACTTTTAGCGATTCATGCACAAGGACACCCAAGTCCCTCTGCACAGCAGCGTGCTGCAATTTTTTACCATTTAAAACATAGTCCATTTTGCTGTTATTCCTACCAGAATGGATGACCTCACACTTATCAACATTGTACTCCATCTGCCAGACCTTTGCCCACTCACTTAGACTATCTATATCCCTCTGCAGACTTTCAGTGTCTTCTGCACACTTTGCTCTACCACTCACCTTAGTGTCATCTGCAAATTTTGACACAGCACACTTAGTCGCCCACTCCAAATCATCTATGTAAATTGTAAACAGTTGTTGTCCCAACACTGATCCCTGAGGCACACCACTAGCCGCTGACCACCAACCAGAAAAACACTCATTTACCCCTACTCTTTGCTTTCTACTGGTCAACCAATCCTCCATCCATGTCAATACATTACCTGTGATACCGCGCAACTTTATCTTATGTAAAAGCCTTTGGTGTGACACCCTCTCAAATGCCTTCTGGAAATCCAGATACACTACATCCACAGGTTCCCCACTGTCCACCATGCAAGTAATGTCCTCAAAGAATTCCACCAAATTAGTTAAACATGACCTACCCTTCATGAACCCATGCTGGGTGTTCCCAATGGGACAATTTATATCCAGATGTCTTGCTATTTCTTCCTTAATGATAGATTCAAGCATTTTGCCCACTACCGAAGTTAAGCTAACTGGCCTATAGTTACCTGCTTTTTGTCTACTTCCTTTTTTAAACAGTGGCGTCACATTGGCTGTTTTCCAATCTGCGGGAACCACCCCAGAGTCCAGTGAATTTTGGTAAATAGTTACTAGTGCGTTTGCTATTTCCCCCATCACCCCTTTTAATACCCTGGGATGCATTTCATCAGGGCCAGGAGACTTGTCTACCTTTAGCACCAGCAGCTTGCCCAGCACTGCCTCCTTAGCGATAATGATAGTTTCTAGGTCCTCACCTGCTATAACCTTCTTGCCATTAGTTTTCGGCATGTTATTTGTGTCTTCCCCTGTGAAGACCGACACTAAATAACTGTTTAATGCCTTGGCTATTTCCTCATTCCCAGTTATTAAATTGGCCTTCTCATCCTCTGAAGGACCAATGTTTACCTTCGACACTCTTTTACGATTTAGATACTTATAGAAACTTTTGCTGCCTGTTTTTATATTCCGAGCTAGTTTACTCTCATAATCTATCTTACTTTTCTTTATAACTTTTCTTGTGGCTTTCTGTTGGCCTTTAAAGATTTCCCAGTCTACTAGTTTCCCACTACTCTTTGTTTTGTATGTGTTTTTTTTCAATCTGATACTTTCCTTTATTTCCTTAGACATCCACGGCTGGATCTCTCTTTTCCTACAGTTCTTCCTTATCACTGGAATATACTTCTGCTGAGCACTGTGAAAAATTGTTTTGAAAGTCCTCCCTGTTCCTCAATTGACCCACCATAAAGTTTTTGTTCCCATTCTACCTTAGCTAACTCCTTCCTCATTCCTTCATAGCCTCCTTTGTTTAAGCACAGGACATAGGTACTGGATTTAAACCTTCTCACGCTCCATCTGTATTTTAAATTCGACCATACTGTGATCACTCCTTCCAAGAGGATCCCTAACTGTGAGATCATTAATTATTCCTGTCTCATTACACAGGACTAGATCTAGGATAGCTTGCTCCCTCGTAGGTTCCATTACATATTGTTCAAGGAAATTATCGTGGATGCATTCTATGAAGCTCTCCTCAAGGCTGCCATGACCAACCTGGTTTGACCAATCGATATGTAGATTAAAATCGCCCATGATAATTGCTGTACCGCTTTTACATGCATTAGCTATTTCTATGTTTATTGCCCGCCCCACCACGATGTCATTATTTGGTGGCCTATGAGCCACTCCTGTCAGTGACTTCTTCTCCCTGATATTCCTAATTTCCACCCAAATGGATTGAACCTTTTGTTCAGTAGAACCTATATCATCTCTCACTACCGCCCTGATATCATCCTTAAAAATCAGAGCGACACCGCCTCCCTTACCTTCCTGTCTGTCCTTCCGAACAGTTTGATACCCCTGGATATTTAACTCTCAGTCATGACCATCCTGTAAACATGTCTCTGTAATGGCCAGTAAATCATACCCATTTGCCATGATTTGTGCCGTCAACTCATCCACCTTGTTTCGAATGCTCCAAGCATTCAGATATGACTGAATGCTACAGTTGAGGGTGTACTGAGATACACCAGACTCTAATCTTCATCTTACATTATTGAAAGTTTTTTTTCAGAAATGTTATCAGCAAGTGCTAGTCAACGTACTTTACACGCTTCTCTCATTTCTCATCTCTAACTCCACCCACAATTGTGCTATTTACGCCTATGTGAGGAGCAGCTCTGAGATAATCACACATGGTTTCTCCAGGAATCTAATCCCTTACACAACAACGCCAGCCAGATTTGGTTCTGGGCTCTCTGTATTACAACCAGTCCAAGACCGTCTTGGGCAGCATGTACAAGTTGGGCTGAAGGGCCTGTTTCCATGCTATAAACCTCTATGGCTCTAACTGAGTAAGAGGTGTGAATGCTCCCAACTCAACAGTGGCAAAAGATGCAGTTCTTCACCTCACTGTCTAGGTATCCAACTGGCATTGCAGATCAGCTGACCATGTCAGAGCCTGCTCTTTGGCCAGTTTCTATAACAGGAAGCTAATGAGTCGCATTAATTTGACACTCATGAGGCAATTTCTAACCCATTAGACAAGTGTAACATGGTGAACCCTTAATGTCATGGGGCTTATAGATGATGTTGGTGTCTTGCAGCCTCCAGAAATAGTGGCTAAGAGGAAACAGTTAATTCTGTCGGTACAGCAGGTGATAAAGCTTTGCTGCCAGCATTTCGTGTCAACCCTTTTGTTTCTTTGCTAGGCCAAACAAGATTACCAAAAAATATGTCTACCCACACCTTTGTTCAGACTCTTTACTCTTTAACCCTCAAAGAATAACTAGCACCAAGAGTAAATACTCAGTTTAAAAGCAATGTGTTTAATGCTATTCTGTAACGTTGACATGTTGCTAATATCCTTGTCATCTGAGAGGATATATTGAAGGATTAGGATGACAAATTGAGGTAATCATTTGAGTGAGAATTAGCTGCGTTACAAATAGGTGATAAAGAGGCTTTGGAACATTCTCAGAAACAGAACAATAGTTGCAAACTTAAGGTCCTGAAGAGCAGAGATAATCACATAGAAACAGAAAACGTGTAATAAATCATAGCCTAACCTGAAGCTCCAGACTTCACCATCAGACCAATTAATCTTTTCCTCTCCTCGTTGTTTAACCACTGTTTAGAAAGCCTATTCTGTAAGCAAGTATTCTGATGAATTACATGAGTGAGGTAAATTCAGAAATGTGAACATTATTCTTACAGGGACCAGAGCTGTTTTGTGTTCATTAGCATCATGTGAGAGCATTTAGTGCATCATTATCAGCAACAGTTCAATACAACTAAATGTTTTCAGTTTTTTTCTAACTGAGAAGAATGGAAAGGACATTCATTAAGAGAATTCCAGGACCAGAGTTCATGATTTGGAAATGTCTCATTGTTTTTAGGATTTAGAGAGAAACCTCTATGCTTTGAACTCCCAAAGGCAGCTTCAGCAACACTTGAGAAGTTTGGCAATATCCAGGGAAAAGCAGACCCATCCATAAGTTTCAAAACTCCCTCCCTCCACCACCGACGCTCAGTAGCAGCAGTGTGTACTATCTACAAGACATACTGCAGAAATTCACCAAGGATCCTCAGACAGCACTTCAGATTTCAAATTTCACTGTCTGTCATAGTAGGATTTAAGGTGATGTCCCCAGTTTGGGGTGCTGGATTGGTAACCCAGTGATGTTACCCCTGCACCACCATAAGTGGACCGAATCCCAAAGAATATCTTCTCCGTGATAGATGACATGATTGCTTCCCTCAAGGAATGCAACATAGATGTCAGTGCGTAAGAGATCCTTTATCAGAAGAAACCAGTTTGGAGGAGCCTCCTGAAGGAGGGGCACAATTCTCTGAGAACACCCACTGGCAAGAGGAAGTACGGAAAAGGAACTGGAGACAGGGATGCCAGCGATCTCAGAATGAAGCACCAACGCCACCTCCCAGAAACACCTGCCAAAGTGCATGGTGGGAGATGAGGCTCTAGGACCAGGCTCCCCTGCCACACTAGGGCCCACAGATCTCAGGATCGGTGACATGGAATCTCCTGGGTAAACAATCAGACTTGTTAGTGGGTCACTGTTGCTGATGATGAACACAGTGGTGGCCTGAGCTATGATTACTATCTTTGAACAGTGAAGATAAAGGCCTCGGTGCATTGACGAGACACGAGGGTGCAGTAACGAATGGCTTAACTCACCCAAGCCATTTCTACAGTGCAGGATTCTAGCAAAGCAGCAGGCAGATATTTAAAATACTTGTGATCAGCCCCACGCTGAGACAGTGCACACCTTCAGTGGTGATGTAAAGGAAAAGTTCCTCTCACTGCAATCGCATGCAAGGCAGTGAAAAACTTCCATTCTTCACCTCTGTCATGTCTCATCTTACTGAGAAAAGTTCAGGAGATAGGGATTGATTTGTCACTTGGCCAGTCAAGTAATTTCAGAGTAATCGTTAAAACAATGTTGTCCTTTCTGATTAAACTGTAAATTTCTGCACTGACAAGGGAGGCACTGACAATTTCATCAGCGTGAGATTCTGCGAAAGTTAGCAGCTGAACATTGACTTGGAATATGCAGCATCCTGTCTCCTTCCTTTGAGGCTCTGTTCCATCAGAGCATACAATATAAACAGGGACCAGCAGGAGGCCATTCAGCCCCTCAAGCCCACTCCTGTATTTAATACGATCATGGCAGATCTGATTATGGTCTCAAATCCACATTCTGGCTAACCCCCAATAACGTTTCACCTTCCACCTCTTACTGACCAAGAATCCATCTACCTCAGGCTTAAAAATATTCAGCCTCTGCTTCCACCACCTTTTCAGGAAGAGAGTTTCAAGGATTCACAAACTCCTGTGAAAAGAATAGTCACCTCATCTCTGCTTAAAATGGGTAAAGCTTCATTTTTAAGCAGTGACCCCTAATTCTAGATTCTCCCACAAGAGGAAATGTCCTCACTATTTCCATTCAGTCAAGACCCCTCAGGATCTTTTATGTTTCCTTAAAGCGCCCCCCCGCTCCCCGCCCACCCCCATTCTTCTAAACCCCAGTGGATCCAAGCCCAGCCCTGTCCAACCTTTCCTCATAAGGCAACCTGCCCATTCCGGGCTGTAGGCCTAGAGAGGAGATCCCAAGAAAGATGTCAATAAAAAATGTTTGAACTCTGTTCCACTTTTATTACAGTCAGGAAGGAACCAGGATATAGAGGGCTCCAATAAAGAAAATCTTAGCTTCCCCTGCACTGATGTGCCTCCAATGTTTTTAGATCCTTTCTTTAATAAGATGACCAAAACAGTATGTAGTACTCTGGATGTTGTCTCACCAACACTCTGTATAAAATGAAGAAGAATCGCCCTAATATTGGAGATGAAAGGTACTGCAGATGCTGGAGAACCCGAGGTAACAAAGCGTGGGGCTGGATGAACACAGCAGGCAAAGCAGCATCACAGGAGCAGGAAAACTTGACGTTTCAGGCCTAGACCCTTCATCAGAAATGGAGGAGGGGAAGAGTTTTCCTGCTCCTGTGATGCTGCTTGGCCTGCTGTGTTCATCCAGCCCCACGCTTTGTTATCTCCCTAATATTGGGTCAATTTCCCCTTGTAATAAATGATATAATTTGATTTGTTTGCTAATTTCTTGCTCTACTTGTATATTCACCTTCTGCGATTTGTGCATGAGGACACCCAGATCCCTCTGCACCTCAGAGCTCTGTAATCTTTCACATTTTAGGTAACACGTTTCATTTTTGTTCTTCATTCTGACTATGTGTTTCTATCTATACAGTTTGTAATGCATACCCCTCAGACCACTGTACCAACCCATAAAAAAGGTCCATTTAAGCCCAGTCTCGGTTTCTTAGCTCATCAAACATCTCTCCATGCCAGTCTGCTATCCCCTACTATTTTCTACAATAACCTTTGATGCCACACCTTATCAAAGGCTTTCTGGAAATCTAAGTGCAATAATCCACTGGCCCCCTTTATGCACAGCACATGCTACCTCATCAAAGAACTAAAACATAGTGGTTCAACATGATTTTCCTTCATAAAGATGAGTAGATTGCCTGATTATGGTGATTTATTTTCTAAGTCCCATGTTACAGCACCTCTAATAAAAGCATCTACCAGTTTCTCCATGACAGGTGTTAATTAACCAGTAGTTGCCTGCTTGCTGTCTCCTTCCCTTTTTGAATAAAAGAATAACATTCACTGTTTTCCAATCTAATGCAGCCTTACTTGAATCAAGGGAACTTTGTAAAATGTATCTCACTGGCCACCTCTCTTATGACCTTAGGTTGAAGTCCATCGGGAGCCAGGCTCTTGCCAGCTCCCAGCTCCAACAAGGTCCTCAGTACCACTTTCCTGAGGATTGTAATTTTCTTAAAGGTCTCCCTCCCTATTCTTTCCTGAAGTATCACTGCTTCTGGAATGTTTGTCGTATTCTCCCTTGTGAAGACTAACAATAAATTCCTATTTGGTACATCCACGATCTGCCTAGTTTCCATTATTAATTCCCCAGTTCCACTTTCCAAACGAACTAATACTCACTTTGTTGGCTCTTACTTTTTAAAATATTCTTATATTCTTAAACCCTTACTGTCTGTTTTTGTATTTCTGGCTAGCTTTCTCTACTTTTTCTTTGCATATTGACTCTTTTCTCATTTTTTTGTTGCTTTTAATCTCCCAACCTGACACCTATTTTTGCGCAATTTTATTTTTTTTTAAAGTTTGATACAATCTTCAGCGTTTCTAGTTGAGCACCGATGGTGGATCCATCCCTAGCAATTTTTCTTACTGATTGGAACGTATTTATTTAGTGTACTCTGAAATAGCCCTTTCAATGGCTGTCACTGCATCTCGATTAACTTTTATCCTTTAATCCAACTTGTCCATTTGCATTAGCCTGCTCTCACAATAACGCTTTTTTTATTTGATAAAATAGTCTTGGACCCACCCCTCTCCCCCTTAAGCTAATTGTAAATTTCAATCACATTATGATCACTGGTTCCTATGGCTGCCTACATATGAGCTCATTAATTAATCCTATCCTGCTGTAGAAGACCAGGGCTAGTATCGTCTATTCTCTGGTCACCTCCAGACATGCTTTTCCAAGAAGTTATCGCATAAACATTCGATGAACTCCTGAACAGTTAATGTATATTTGAACTTTGGCCTTGCACTCAGTCAATAGAGACAGGATACCAATCCTGCAGGTTACCATTTTAACTTGTTTAATGGGTACCTCATAGCACAGCAGTGGGAGGCATTTTTAAAGGGGGCAGAATGGTCTTCAGTGATATTGCTGGTGCTCTGCTATAGGCCTAGAGAGGAGATCCCAAGAAAGATGTCAGCAAAAAATGTTTGAACGCTGTCCCACTTTTATTAGCGTCAGGAAGGAACAGGGATACGGAGGGCCCCAATAAAGAAAGTCTTGGCTTCTCCTGTACTGGCTTGCCTCCCAGTTCCCCCTCACACACCACTCCTTCAATCCTTGTGCCCTTAAATCTCCTCTTCAGGGCTTGTTCGACTTGGACAAGTGCATTGTAGGTGCCACTGAGAAATGAAAACCTGTCTCCTCAGCCATGGCTCATTGCAACCCAATTTCAATTTGCATCTTCATTGGGAGCTCCATTGTGAGCAGAATATTTGTCTTTAACAAAATGAAATTATGAATTTTGGAAATAGCTATTATCATGGTGTCACTACACAGAATGTCATTGTAGGAGGTGTTATTCATTCATTTAAGCACCTAATTAAATAGATAATGTCACAAACCTGGCAAACAAAGTGCAGTTTTGAATTAAGCTCCAGGCTGTAACCAACCTTTACAGATTCCTTTCCCTCTTCCGTGTCAACTTGTTCTAGCTGGCAGTGTTGCCACTGGCTTTAATTGTTGTTGAAATAATTGCCTACAACTTCAATCAGTATAGTGGCTTCATTAAGTTGTGAGTGTTAGTCATCCCGGGAGTGAGAATAGGGAGTTAGTAATAGATGATACTGAAATGGCAGGTGTAATGAACAAATATTTTGCTTCTGTCTTTACTGTAGAAGATACAAAAATAAATCCAGTGATAGCTGTAAATCAGGAAATGGAAAGAAAAGAAGTGAAATTACAATCATGAGGGAAGTGATACTGAGCAAACTGAGGAGTTGGGATCCGACAGGTCTCCAGATCCAGATAGACCTCCTCCCAGAGTCTTAATGGATGTGATAATGACGTTGTGGATGCATGAATGTTGATTGTCCAAAATTTACTGGACTCTGGAAATGCCCCTCAGGCTGCAAAGTAGCGAAATGATCCCACTGTTCAAGAAGAGAGGGATGCAGAAAGAAAATAAACTATAGACCACAAGCATGGGGCTGGATGAACACAGCAGGTCAAGCAGCATCATAGGAGCAGGAAAACTGGCCCGAAACATCAAGTTTTCCTGCTCCTATGATGCTGCTTGACCTGCTGTGTTCATCCAGCCCCACACCTTGTTATCTCAGATTCTCCAGCATCTGCAGTACCTTTTATCTCTAAACTATAGACCAGTTAGTTTATATTTGTTGTGAGGAAGGTGCTGGAATTGGTCATTAAAGAGGCTATAACTGTGTGAAAAATTTACACAAATTGGAGACAGGCAGCATGGTTTTGTAAAATAGAAATCCTGTTTAACCAACTAATTGCAGTCCTTTGAAGGAGTAACATGTGCTTTGGGTAAAGGGAAGCCTGTGCTGGGACTGGATTTCCAGAAGGCATTTGACAAGGTGCCACATTGAAACTTATTGCACAAAGTAGGAGCTCATGATGCCAAGGTTACATAGCAGCATGGTGGGGGAGTGGGGGGAGGAAGTGGGAAGACTGGCCAGCTGGCAGAAAACTGAGTGAATGCAGAAATAGGTCTTTGTTTGATTGGCAATGAGAAGTGTCAAGTCTCACAGGACCCTGTGCTGGGGCCTTATCTTTTACAATTTATATCAATGACTTAGATGAGGCTAGTGAAGGCATGGCAGCTAACTTTGCAGATAACAGAAGGGATGAAATGTATGTTGTGGAGAGGACATAAGATATTTGCAGATGGATATCGATAACATATGAGCATGCATTCCAGTTCAGAGCAGCAGTGGGACATTCAGCCTTTCAACCCTGCTCTGTCATTCAAGGTTTATTTATTTGTGCTCGGGATTCCAGATTCCCATCTATTCCTCCCATCTCCAATAATATCTAATGCCCCTGCCTGGGCATTTACCTTGTTTGGCATAACTGCAGGTTCTGCTTTTATGATAGAGGGCAGGGAATGAAAAAGACCTGGGGTTGCCAAATATCTAGGATTGTCTCAGAAATTAAAGATTAATCTTTAGCAAGTTGCTGAGAGCACCACGCAAGAAAACTCTTGGAGGTATTGAGAAAATAGTTTCTAGAAATTTTCTTTTGAAAATCTTTGTTCATTATAAAAGTATAGAGATGGGAAACAAAGGCTGTTTGATTGACTGTAGGGAGTTACCAGTTTGAAAATAACAATCAATTTCCTTCTCAGTTACTTTATTCACTCATGGGATGAGGGTGTCACTGACCAGGCAGCATTTATTGTCCATCCCTAATTGCCCAGAGGACAGTTACGAGTCAACCACATTGCTGTGGGTCTGGAGTCACATGCAGGCCAGACTGAATAAGGATGACAGATTTCCTTCCCTAAAGGACATTAGGGAACCAGGTGGGTTTTTCCTGACAAAATAGAATCTTAAGTCCAGATATTTATTGAACTCAAATTCCACTCTCTGCCATGACAGGATTTGAACCTGGGTCCCAAGAGCATTATTTGGGTCTCTAGGTTAACAGTCCAGTGATAATATCATTGGGCCATCACCTTCCCCTAGTTGGTACAAGAGGATGGGGTACTGCGTGTGTGCATGGGTTAGGTGATTAATGGCAGGAGTTTTGATACAAGGCACCTACAATTAGAAACAGCAATGCTGGAATTATCAGGAGAATTGAGATAATAACAGGGCTTACAACAAAATGAATTTGATTCTGACATCAAAGAGAATAAACCTGTGTGTTAGAAAAATGTTGCTGAAATGTTATGTCTGGTTAACAATTCTCCCTGACTGCGAAAGTGACGTTGTGGTAGCCAAATGATGAAAAGCCTGGAAGCCTTTGCAAGGTAAACACACAGAGGGATGTTCAGAGAATCTCAGGAAGAGACAGTAATCAATGAGAATGTCAATGGGAGGATGAAAATCCACTCTTGAGACCAGCTGATTAGGTGCAGCAATGGAGACTGAGCAACTGCTGGAGGCCACCTCAATGGGAAAAAGAGTGAAGAGTTCCCTGAGCCAATCAGCTCAAGGAATGGGGCAAACTTGAGCTGTGAGGGCAGCTCCCAGCAGAAACAGCTGGTGTAACATTATGAGCAAACTCGACACGAGGGAGTAACATGAAGAGAGGAATAGCAACCTCACAAAGACCTGGTGAGCACCTCCAGCCTCCTGTCAACGTTCCAGTAGGAGACTGGTGGAATACCAGGATCAGGCCTTTTGTTGATGAAGTTCTGACTACACCAGTAAATCTTATTTCATGGCAACATTGAACTAATTCATTGTTGCAGGTTGAACCATTAAATCAAAGGATTTAATGCAATCTTTGAAGTCGGCTTATGAGGTGTGGTTGATACTAGAACCATGTTGAAACCGGCACTGTATGGCTGAAAGAGTATTTTAATGTTTTGCTCTTTCCTGCTGGGTCCTGTATCCTGGGGGATATAGACGATCATCATATTGCTTGTTTATCAGCAAAATGTAATTAATGTCAGTGTAAATTAAGAGAAAAATGATCCATACTTAAAAACAAAATCTTCTATTCAATGAGGCATGACTCAAGTTCATCAAATGCCTAACCCATCAATAATGTGCTGTTAGATAAGGAATAGCAGACATTTAAAGAATCTGCACTGGTTACATAAGAACAAAGAACAAAGAACAAAGAAAATTACAGCACAGGAACAGGCCCTTCGGCCCTCCAAGCCTGCACCGACATGCTGCCAGTCATAACTAAAACCCCCTACCCTTCAGGGGACTGTATCCCTCTACTCCCATCCTATTCATGTATTTGTCAAGACGCCCTTTAACAGTCACTGTAGTATCTGCTTCTACTGCCTCCCCCAGCAGTGAGTTCCAGGTGCCCACCACCCTCTGTTTAAAAAACTTGCCTCGTACATCACCTTTAAATCTTGCCCCTTGCACCTTAAACCCATGGCCCCTGGTAACTGACTCTTCCACGCTGGGAAAAAGCTTCTGACTGTCCACTCTGCCCATGCCCTTCATAATCTTGTAGATCTCTATCAGGTCACCCCTCAACCTCTGTCATTACAGTGAGAACAACCCAAGTTTCTCCAACCTCTGCTCATAACTAATGCCCTCCGTACCAGGAAACTTCCTGGTAAATCTTTTCTGTACCCTCTCCAAAGCCACCACATCCTTCTGGTAGTGTGGTGACCAGAATTGAGCACAATATTCTAAATGCGACCTAACGAAGGTTGTATAAAGCTGCAACATTACCTGCCAATTTTTAAACTTAATGCACCGGCCGATGAAGGCAAGCATGCTGTATGCCTTGTTGACTACCTTTTCCACCTGCGTTGCCACTTTCAGTGACCTGTGTACCTCTACACCCAGATCCCTCTGCCTATCAGTACTCTTAAGGGTTCTGCCATTTACTGTATATTTTCCATCTGGATTAGACCTTCCAAAATGCAATACTTCACATTTTTCTGGATTAATCTCCATCTGCCATCTCACTTCCCAAGTCAACAACCCGACGTATATTCTGCTGTATCCTTTGACGGTCCTCATTGCTATCCGCAATTTCACCAACTTTTGTGTCATCTGCAAATGTTTTTCAAGACCCCATACCTCCTCCTTTTTGATCTCAACATAACCCAAACAATCTACACACCCTTCCCCAGAGTCATCGTCCACCAAGTCCTCCTCTATGGTGAATACTGACGCAAAGTACTCATTTAATATCTCACCCATTTCCTCTAGCCCCACACATAAATTCCCTTCCCGGCCCTTGAGTGGGTCAACCCTCTGCCTGGCTACCTTCTTATTCTTTATATATGTGTAAAAAGCCTTGGGATTTTCCTTAATCATTTTGGCCAACAACTTTTCATGACTCCTTTAAGCCCCCCTGACTCCATGCTTAAGTTTCCTTCAACTTTCCTTGAACTCCAACCTTGCTTCGTGCGTTCCCAGCCTCCTAGCCTTGAAAAATGCTTCCTTTTTCTTTTTGATTAGGCTTATAATATCTCTCATTATCCAAGGTTCCCTAAACTTAGCATATTTATCCTTCATCCTTGAAGGAACTTGCCGGTCCTGAGTTCCAAGCAACTTGCACTTGAAAGCCTCCCACATACCAGATGTTGATTTGCCCTCCAACATCTGCCTCCAATCTACATTCTCCAGTTCCTGCCTAATATTGTTGTAATTAGCCTTCCCCCAATTTAGCACCTTCACCTGACAGCTACATATCCACAGAAAGAATAAAAATACCTTTGGGAAATGTGGTCCAATCAGGCTCACAGTTAAAAATAAAATGAGATTAAAAGAAGAGGCTTCTAACATTCATAAAGAAGGTGATGTGCAAGGAATGGGAGGATTTAGAATTCAGCAAAAGGTGAATAGAAAAGCGAGTATGAAAGTGTAATAGCAGGAGAGATAAAACAAATGGGTAAGATTTCAATAAATATGTGGGAGGAACAGATCAATGATAGGAACAGGGAGTAATTTACGGGAGAGGTAGAACAGTTTTACAATGGAGAAGGAGGAGCTGACAGAAGCATTAATCAACACTCTGTGTCTATCCTCATGATAGAAGATGCAAAAGCATTTATGAAACAGTAGGAAACCACCCGGTGAGAATGTAGAATCTGTAAGAAATGATTACTCCTCTGAATCAGAGAAAGTCATGGGACTGTAATTCGATAAATCCTCTGGACTTGATTCCCCTCGGTTCAGGGTTTTAAACTGGTGGATAGTCTCACAAAGTTATTTTAGTTTTTTGAGGAAGTGATAAAGATAATCGATGAGGGTAAGGCAGTGGATGTTATCTGTATGGATTTTACTAAAGCATTTGACAAGTTCCCTCATGGTAGGCTGGACCAGAAGGTTAAGTCACATGGGATCCTCAGTAAGTTGGTTCGTTGGATACAAAATTGGCTTGGTCATAGAAGACAGAAATTAGTTAGAGAAGGATGTTTTTCTGACTAGAGGTCTGTGACCAGTGGTGTTCTACAGGGATTAGTGTGTGGTCTGATTAGTAAGCTTTCAGACAGCACGAAAATTGGTGAAATTGTGTAGAGTCGGGAAGTTATCAAAGCATACAACAGGATATAGATTAGTCGAACGTTGGGTGGAGAAACAGCAGATGGCATTTAATCCAGGCAAGAGTGAGGTGATGCATTTTGGGAAGTCAAATGCAAGAGGAAAGTGTACAGGAAATGACAAGACCCTTGGCAGCATTGATAAACAGGGATTTTGGGATGCAAATCCATAGCTCCCAGAAAGTGGCAACACAGGTGGATAAGGTAGTAAAGAAGGTTATATGGCATGCTTGCCTTCATGTGTCAGGGCATTGAGTATAAAAGTTGTCACACCAAGTTGCAGCTATATAAAACTTTATTTCGGCCACATTTGAAATAATGTGTGCAGTTCTGGTTGCTTCACACTCACTGTACCTGACAAAGGGGCGGTACTCTGAAAGTTTGTGTGATTTCAAATAAACCTGTTGGACAATAACCTGGTGTCCACACTATAGGAAGGATGTGGAGGATTTGCAGAGGGTGCAAAAGAGGTTTACCAGGATGTTGCCTGGATTAGAGTATATTTGCTTTAAGGAGAGGTTGGACAAAACTTGGATTGTTTTCACTCGAGCATCAGAGCCTGAGGGGTGACCTGATAAGAATATATAAAATGATGAGAGGCATGGAGAGGGTGGCTTGTCAGAGTCTTTTTCTGAGGATGGAAATGTCATATACTAGGGGGCATAGGTTAAAGGTGAGAGGGGGTAAGTTGAAAGGAGATATGCATGGAAAGTATTTTAACACAGAGTTTCCTAGGTGACAGGGGAGATGGTGGAGGCAGAGACAACAACAATGATTAAGATGCATTTAAACAGAAATATGAACAAGCAGGGAATAGAAAGGTATGGGCCAAATGCAGGCAGTACAGACAGATGGGAGTAGATTAGAATGGGCCGAAGGGCCTGCTTCTGTGCTGTAATGCCAGAATTTACATTCTTTCTCTCTATTGAGGCTGGCTAAGAAATGGGTTAAACCTTTTTCAATACACTGTATATCTTCACTGGGAAATTTTGATTAGTGTTTTCCCCTCCAGTTGCTGGGATTTTGCTCCCAATCGCTTTTCCTAATGATGTTTATTTTTCACAGACAACGATGTGATTGGCCTCAATAAATGCTGCATTTGCCGTGCTCCTTTTGTTGCCTGCTCTGGGGCTTGCTCCTTACAGTTCACTGATAAATATTCCCCAGTTTTCTGAAGTTGACAGAGATGGGATTCAGGTTCCTCGGAGCTGCTGAGACTCCGTTCTGAAGTTAGTGTCTCTTAGGGATCTTTTACAACTGAACATATGCAAATATGTCTCCAACGATTTAGAGTCATAGAGTCATATAACGTGGAAACAGACTGTAGTGATTGAAACGAGGTCAACTGGGCAGATCTCATTTAATATGAGTTCCCCCATTGGGGTTGTTAACCTCGGCCAATCAGGGAGGCCTAGCTGACATACATAAACAGGGGTCTCAGAGAGTCTCTTCACTCTAGGCACTGGCTCTGAGCTGGCTGGTCAGAGTTTGTGTACTGTGCACATGTAAATAAAGAGTGACACATAATGGGATACCGACCTCCCTGTGGTTAGTTCCCTAACCCTTCGGCCCAACTGGTCCATGCCAGCCATGTTCCCACACTGAGCTAGCCCCACCTGCCTGCTCTTAGCCCATATCCCTCCAACCTTTCCTATTCATGTACTTATCCAAATGCCTTTTAAATGATGTAACTGTACCCACATCCACCACTTCCTCTGGCAGTTCATTCCAAACATGAACCACTCTCTGTGTTAAAAAAGTAGCCCCTCAGGTCCTTTTTAAATCTTTCACTTCCAATTTAGTACCACCTGTCTCAGTGGGTCTTGGCTTGCATTGTTGCATAGTATACAGAAAAGAGCTTTGGGTCTAGGCCCAAAACATCAAGCTTTCCTGCTCCTATGATGCTGCTTGGCCTGCTGTGTTCATCCAGCTCCACACCTTGTTAAATCGGATTCTCCAGCATCTGCAGTTCCTGTTATCTCTGATACAATTTATAACTGCTACAACTTTTTATTGATGTAAGACTGCCCAGGAGTTCAGAATTCCAACAACTGTTTTGTGTAACTATACCCAGGGAAGGTGCTACTGCTTGTGCATACTGTCATGTCATCATCCCCCAACTACAGGTACCGTTCATGTTCTTATTCCCACAATGCTCTGGGGTAGACATCAATGCACAAGGGTTTAGGGTCAGCAAGGCTGAAAGACACTGGAGATCTGCATAAATGGCAAATCATTCTCCTTCTCTGAAAGTTTATTGTGTTCAAGGAGGAGGCGCTTTTATCATCTTAATAAATACTTCTTTCATTCCCTTCTGTGTGAATCAAGTCACCTGTAGAATCGAAACTGCAGTGTCTGCCCTTGAAATTCCATAAGAGCAAAATAAGTTGGAGCAGGAGTGAGTCATTTGGCTCCTTGAAGCTGCTCCACCATTAAACAGGATTATGGGTGATCGGACATTCCTCACTTTCCTGTCCTTTCCTCATAACCCTTGAATTCCCAACTGATCAAGAATCTATCTATCTCAGCCTCAAATATCCACAAGGATTCTGCCCCCACAGTACGCCATCAACGAACTGAAGTGAACACTGATGCAGAGGGTGCTGGAGAATGGCAATGCTAAACAACACTTTTCACTGTATTTGTAATAAATACACCTGACAATAAACGTAATCAAATGAATCAAGCCAAGTACAGACATTGTTACAGACGGAGGATTTCCCATTGCACGGTGTTTGTAGTCATGCTTCATTTAGGAACTGGCAGCAATTCCACCAGAGTTTCATGTAAAAAAAAACTAACCCTAGCACCAGGGTTCTTAGAATAACCTACTTCATCATTAACATGTGATTGGTTGAAGTAAGAGATCAAAGCATTAGATGAGAGCAATTTCTCCATTCTCTGTAAAAGGAGAGAAATACTGCTTTAGTTCAGCAATGTGGATTGCAAAGAGGAGTGATGGAAACAGGAAATTCAGTGGTAGCTAGTTTTCGATTCTGTCTTCCAACAAAATAATGTACAAGAGTTGATTTTTGATGTCATACGTCTTGATAAATTGATGGGAAAGCCAGGGAACGGGTCAAATGATCGTTTATTTTCAAGCATACGCGAAGAGATCTAGTCTTATTACTGTGAAGATTAAAACTAGCTCTGCTGCATTGAAGTCAAAATGTTACATCACTGCCTGTTGCAATTCCCGTATTTCTACTGCTTTGCCACAGTTTGCAAAGGCATCGGTAGTACTTCACCCAATGTTATCCTGATGATGGTGCGGATCCTTGCCTGCCTTTGTAAGGCTTGCTTCCATTATTCTTGACAATATGCCTTTAACCCTCAATATTAAACCAGAAATAAAAAAATACAAAACACCAGAAACACTCGGCAGGTCTGGTAGCATCTGTGAAGAGAAACAGAGTTAA
>JAHRHZ010000023.1:2966795-2976879 GCA_024137785.1 Ginglymostoma cirratum
TATGATGCTGCTTGACCTGCTGTGTTCATCCAGCCCCATGCTTGTTACACCTGTAAGGATGTAAATGTTTCTGTGCTATTCCTGCCTAAATCTCCCTTTCACTTCTGCGTACACGGGAGTAACAGAGGAAAACTAATTGGACAGTAATGGTGTGACAGGGACAGCAGCTGTCAGATGTTAAAGGGTGTGGAAAGAGCTGGAACAGGCAGCACTGGAGGGAGATCTATTAACTGAGCAGCAGTCTCTCAGCTTGAAGATAACTGTAGAGCTTGGAAGGGTGCCATTTTAGTCACCGTGAGGTAGAAAGAAACTTTCCCAGATTCAGATCACGTCACAAATAATCCAAAGATAAATCTGAGCATTATTCTAAGTGGAACCAAAGAACAAACTAGGAACAATGCTCCTAGCCTGGGGAGGCAACGGCCTAGTGATATTATTGCCGGACTGTTAATCCAGTGACCCAGGTAGCATCCCAGGGACCTGGGTTCAAATCCTGCCACAGCAGATGGTGGAATTTGAATTCAATAAAAATATCTGGATTTAAGCATCTAATGATGGTCAGGAAATGATTGACAGAAAAACCCATCTGGTTTACTAAAGTCCTTCAGGGAAGGAAACTGCTATCCTTACCTGGTCTGGCCTACATGTGACTCCAGACCCACAGCAACGTGGTTGACTCTGAACAATTAGGGATTGGCAATAAATGCTGCCTGGTCAGTGATGCCCTTGTTCTGTAAATGAATAATAAAGAAGTCAAAATTTTCTTTTAACATTGTTGGCAACTCCTTATGAAGCTCTGGTGATGGAGCTCTCACTGTTGGACAGAGAGAGAGGGGATGCTTCATGAGGCGTAGATTGAAAAAGACAGTGAAAGATGGTGGAAATTTCAGATTTTATTTTTCGCTTCACCTATGGTTTTTTGCAGTTGTAGTTAGTTTTAGGATACAGTGCCAATTCTTTCAAATTCATTGAAAGCTACAATTTATTGAAACAATTTCTGATGGTTAAGTAACAGACAATTTGAGCATTATTCCAAAGATCATCAGTTATTTAAATGTTCTGTTGGCTGTAAACCTGCTCACTCTACTGCGTTTAACCTGCCTGCATTTTATTGTTGAAGCATAATTTATTCAACACTAGAGAAATTACAGCGAACAGTTATCATGAGAAATGGTTTGCTTTTGTGCCAGATGTTAATATTGAGATTCAGAGTAACACCCTGTTTCACTGCGACTGTATTTCACAACATGGTGCAACTGTGTAACACAGTAATGTCTGGATTTCCCACAAGGTCCGTTCCTCCTCTCAGCCATGCTATCAGGCGAATACAATGTTTTGGATGATGAAGATAAAAGCACATGGGATCCAAGGAAATTTAGCTAATTGGATCCGGAACTGGCTGAGTGGTAGGAAGCAGAGGGTGATTGTTGAGGGGTGTTTTTGTGACCTGTGTCCATGGGGTCCCACAGGGGTCAGTGTTGGGGCCCTTGCTGTTTGTGGTTTATATAGTCAATTTAGGCTTGAACGTAGGAATGTTGATCAATAGGTTCATAGATGATACAAAATTGGTGGGTTGGAAAGTCGTGAGGAACATAGCCTTAGATTATAGAGGATGGGTTAGTCAGATGGACTGATCAGTGGCAAATTGAATTCAATCTGGATAATTATGAGGTGATGCATTTTGACTGAACAAACAAGGGAAGGGAATACATGATGAGCAGTAGGACCCTGGGAAGCACTGAGGATCAGAGGGATCTTGGTATGCATGTACACTGGTACCTTAAGGTTGTGGGACAGTTAGATAAAGTGGTGAAGAAGGCATGTGGCAGACTCGCCTTTATTAGTCAAGGCGTAGACTTTAAGAGCAGGGAGGTGATGCTGGAACTGTATAAAACATCAGTTAGGCCACGGCTAGAGTAGTGTGTGCAGTTCTAGGATTCACATTATAGGAGGGGTATGATTACAATAGAGAGGGTACAGAGGAGATTTACCTGGACGTTCCCTGGGCTGGAGGGTTTCAGTTATGGAGAGCGATTGGATACACTGGAGCAGAGGAGATTTAGGGAGGGCATGTTTGAGATGTATAAAATAATGAGAGGCACATAAAGGGTAGACAGGATGAAACTTTTCCCCTTGGTGGAGGGATCATTGATTGGGGGACATAGATTTAAAGTACAGGAGCTTTAGAGAAATGTGAGGGAATTTTTTTCTCACTCAGAGGGTGATGACAATCTTGAACTCCCTGTCTGTAAGGGTGGGAGAGGCAGAAACCCTCATAATATTGAAGAAGGATTTAAATGTACAGTTACAATGCCATGGCTTACAATGCTATGGACCAGCTGTGGGATTTGGATAGTTAGGCGGTTGTTTTTGACCATTGCTGATGCAGTGCGTCAAAGGTCATTTTTCTGTGCTGTAAATCTCAATGATTCTACGACTCAGTACTCCACATAATACTCCAGGTGTGGTCCTACCAAGATCCTGTATAATTGCAGTGAGACATTCCTGCTCCTGTACTCCAATCCTCTCGCTATGAAGATCAAATTACAATTGGAACCCCTTTACCGCCTACTGCATCAGCATGCTTACTTTCAGGGACAGGTGTACAAGGACTCCCATGTCACATTGAACATTCCCCTCTCCCAATCTATCGCCTTCCAGATAATGATCTGCCTTCTTGAGCTTGCTCACAAACTGGTAACCCCACATTTATTCACATTATATCATGTCTAGTGAAGTTGAGGGTTGGTTAACTCGGACAACTGGTGTGACGCACCAACAGTGTAGGTTCAATTCCCGCAACACCTGAGAAGGACTCTCCTTCTCAACCTGTCCCCTCGCTCAGGTGTGGTGACCCCCAGGTTAAACCACCACCAACTGTCTCTCTCTAATGAGAGAGCGGCCCTATGGCCCTATAGAGTAGGGTTGACTTTACCTTTAACTGCTGATAAATTTGAATTCAGTAGAATAAAGTGACGTTAACTTCAGCTATTGATGAATTTGAATTCAGTGGCTCCACATGCTGATACCAGGTAACAATCTTTGCCCCTCTCTCAGCATGAAGCCACTCAGATTGTTTCGACGTTTCTGTTTGTTTTGCAAACCTCCTGACTGCTCTGCTGAATGTCACGCTTTGTAAATCCGACCTCATTCCTCATCAGCTTCCATCAGACTCCCTGTCTCTGCTCGCTGTTACAGTGCATTATATGGAAGGTAAGAGGAGGGTTCAAGGTCTGACTGTTCTATGTGCTTTCTTAAACCATGATCAAGAAGCATATTTCTCTCACACCAAACCAGTACATTCTCAGAGACCCTATGATTGCTTGAAAGCCAAATCACAGTAGCAAGAAAAGTCTGCAACATAAATCTTGTGGACTGACATTAAATTGGCCCATCTTGCCAAGTTAGATTGAGGAGATGCTACAGATTGCTGACCTCAAACAACTTTTAAAGAGCAAGGAAGCCACATTAATCTCCGAAGCTAGCAATCTGTTCCCTGTTTGATCACCTCCCTATTTGTTTGAAACAAGCAAAGCTTAACAATAAGACTTTATAAAGGAAAGAGATAAATGAGAACAAATCCTGAAAATTCTAATCAATTAGGAAGCAAATTTTTCAGATATAAGGGTGAGACCACATTAATAGTTGTTAATAATCTAGAGGAATATTTTACTCTTTTTTGCTGATTACTGTAGGGTTCTGGTTTGTGTATTTGTATTTGCTGATTTTAGGTGGTTCGAATCACCCCCAGATCCCTGGTTCTGACACTGGGCTTATTTAGGGAATATGAAAAGAAGGGGCCAGTAGACAGGTGTTCCAGACCAAAAGAATCTCTGCATTTATTTAAGTACAATACAAGAAATACAGGTAAAAGCACTAAACCATGAAATTAGCACTACCAATTATACAGAAGACGGTAATTAAATACACTATTAAATGAAACATAGATTAAACACTATTTGAGCCTAAACAGCAGTTTTAATTACAGCAACTTTAATCAGGCTTCCTGCCCTTGGGGCTCCCTGCACTGTCACCACCTGCCTTCCCTCTCCCTGCTAGCTAGGTTGGAAAATTTTGCAGTCTTGGAAGTTTACACTCGCCACTGGGGAAAAATGCATTTTTGAAGTACGGCCAGCCATTCCTGCTTGCTGTACCTGGTACCTCGATGAAGACTTCAGACGGTGTAGGCCTTCAGCCTGAGTTGAGCCCTCTGGTACGGTAGGACGCCTGTTAGATTTATCAGGTGAGTACTTGGTTTTCCTTACTTTGTGGTGGTTTAGTGGGCCTGGTTTTCACCTCAGGATGTGCCTGAGGCCTTTGCTGTTGGTCAGGTTGGTGGTTTTCAGAGGCTGTCAGTCCTTAGTTCTGCTGGTCATGGTCAGTTGCCGTCAGTTCCCCTGGTTTGGAAGTTCTTGGGATTGCTGTTGGGATCCTTCTTCTGGAGATGGCTCTCAGAAATAGTCGCTGGAATTAGCTGTTGGAATTCTTCTTCTGGGGAGTGCTACTGAGGAATAGCTGCCAGGGGAATGGCTCCCTCGGGTAAGACTGCGGCCTGCAATTATACTGATTGTGGGCCCCTTATGTTCACACCAGATGTGTGCTTGCCGTTATGTTTCTGGTGTTCCCCTTGAAGTCATTTGGTTTCCCAATAGTTAAGAGTGTGTGTGTGTGACTGTATTTCAATTGACATTGAATGTCTGGTATCCCTGTGTAATGATTTTGTTTCAAGTTGAATGTTCAGTATCTGTGCGGGCCCCATACTGTCTGCGCTCGATAGCCTGAGGTGTAAAAGTTAGTTATGGTCTAGAATGTTAGGTTTGTTTGATTAATTGTTCGCTTAGATTGGAGGTGTAAATTAAATCCCAGGCTGAACAATAGCCCCAGACAGAAATCATTCTGGTTTTGTTGTGTTTGCAGCCTGAGAGTGGAGTTTGTCCAGTATTTTAAATGTTAGAAAAGTCCAGGGTGTTGTCTAGTATTTTAGATGATGGAGATTTTTGCTCAATCCTACATTATCATCTGAATCATTGAATGTCGGTACAAAAAGCAGGCTTTTAAGTGTGATATTGTAACATTCTGCAGGCAAGAGTGACTCCCATTCATAAATTCATGGGTAAAGAATTGACTGAAATGCTATGAAGCCTTCATGCTAGTGAATGACAGTGGTATTTTGCAATGTGCAATCTACCATTAGTGGTGGCTGGATTGCTAACAGTGCCATTATTAATAACAGATAAGGAGTGCCATCAAACCCTTTGTTCATCCTACTCATTTGTATCATTTTCCCATTAAAGCTTCCAATATCTTTCTAGTATTTCCATCTACACTGTGCTATCGCAAAATCAATCACATGTTCAATAACATTTTGGCTGAGGGGATGAAGAGTTTCAGAGGCACAGGGTATGGCTAGAATACTGAAAGGGCCCTTTTTGTGTTGGCTTTAACTGAGGAATATTTGTAAAAGTGGAGAGAGCGAATGGAACGGTTAAGATGGAAACTGATTGGAACAATGTCCTGCAAAGTGTATGCATAGCACGGACCAGTCACTTGGATTGATTAGCCAGTGTCTCCAGTTAGTGTAGCAAACAGCAGCCCGAAGGGTCAGCAGTGACTAGCTGCCTGGTGAGAAGCAGAGGCAGTGACCCTGTGTGGGATCAGGGAAGCAGCCAGCAGTCACACCCACAATGGAAACCCCCCGGCACTGCTCAGCCTTGGTGATGCTTATGTTTTTTTAACTTTGCTTCTTGTTTTGCTAACCTACTGTGACTAGACCTCGGCTAGGATTAGACAGGAAGAAGAGCAGTCTATGAGAAAGTGGGAAACAGGACACAAGTTTTGAAAATTTAAATAAAAAAGATAAAGTTAGTAAGAACATCACTGAAATTTTTAGTCTAACTTCTTTATGTGACAAATCAATCCTGAACTCAGACAGTTATACCAAACAGCCTCTTCAGAACTGATATCTGAGTGTTATTGCTTGAAATACAAAGTACTAATGAGGAAATGGAGACCATCTAAGATACCAGGAGATGAGAAACAAGTAGTTATCTATCAGAGAAGCAGTCCCACATAAATATTTCAAGAGTTTTACAAGTGCCTCTCAAAATTACAATGGCAGGTCAGTTGGACATTACAAAAGCATAGGTTACAATATGAAAAAAAAATTGGTCAGGATTTGGTCAAATTTTGTCAGAAATGCTGTACGTGTCAAATATGTCAAATAGAGGGGAAAAGTCTATCCTTATTTAAACCTGCCATTTTCATTTCAATTGCAGCTTTCAAAGATCAATTTATCAAGGCCTTGAAACATTGGGTAGGACTCCTATCGAAATCAAGGAATGGAAATCAGTTTCATTTAATGATTATGGATATCTCATCAAGATTTCCTGAAGCAATTCATTTGAGGAAAAGTACTGCAAAAAACGTAGTGGGCACATTAGTTCAATTTTTCACAAAATATGGACGACTCAAAGATGGTTGGACCAAACTGTTTCTGTGCTGTATGACTCAATGACTCTATAAATGCAATCAGATAAAAATTTGCATGACTGACATTCAAAGTAATGATGATTCATCTGGAAATAAAGCAATTCACTTCATTTCTTACCATCGACAATTTCAAGGTGCATTGGGAAGATGCCATTAGGCTTTGAAGACCGTGGTTGAAGTTTATTACTGCGAATAGCCGACTATTTAGGATAAAGGAGCTCCATTGTAACTGTTTTCTATTAGTGATATTGCATTAGTCCACAGAATGCAGTGCTTTCATGCTGAAATATGGACATGATGTGAGAGGATCATTTAAGTTGATAAAAGGAAAAAGTTGAAGAGAGGAAAAAGTAATAAACTGAAGCTCAGAGTCTATGCTTCCAGCTTATGTTTGAATTTCAGAGAGGAACAAACAAAGCATGTGACTCCAAAAAGCTTTTGAAGACTGTTCAATAGTGAATGGAAACTAGATCCAATTTTTAAAAAAGTCAAATTTAAATTGTTGTAACTGGAGAAAAGGCTTTAATGTTACTTCTTGCCTCTGGGTGACAAATGTAAGTAAGATTGACCGGACCTTATCGAGACAAAAATAAATTCAATGATGTGAATTATGTAGTGAGCACTTTGGTCGTCAAGAAACACCAGTTAACAAGTGTCAGGTTAACATGTTAAAGAGATATTTTGACAGGTACATTGGTCAAGGTAATAGCGTATTAAAAGCAGCAAAAGAAATAGGGAGTAAAATGAAACTATCAGAATAATTGGAAAATGAATCAGAAATTGAAAATTCATAAGTTAGTCCTCCTGCAACCAGATTGAGTAATATACAGGTACTTAAAGTGTTAAAAAGCTTGATATTGTATCTTCCAGAAAATTATCAAAGTGACTTACAAAGGCTATTACAGAGTCATAAAGTGATTTATGTGAATAGGCCAGGAAAAATGTCTTTGGCTCTTCACGAAGTTAAAACAGGGGCACTTTACCTACAAAACAATACCCTTTGACACTCAATCCAGGAAAATTAATTCAGGTCAGGGAAGAGTTCAAGTTCATGCTAGACATACATATTATTGAATTATTGGGATCCTTGCTTTCTCTGATAAATATTAATGATCTAGATCTGCCAATCATGACTTAATGGGCTGAAGGGCCTCTCCTGTAATGTATGATCCTTTATAAAGGAGATGTTTCAAAGTTTGCAGATGAAATGAAACTTAGAAGAATTATAAAGTCTGAGGAGAATGGAGTATTTCAAAAGGAAATTGGGAAAAGGGGAGCAGGCAGATAGGGCAGATGAAATTCAATGCAGAGAAGGGTACACAAAAAACATGGAGATAAGGTAAAAAATGAAGGATGTTATTCTAAAGGGTGTGCGTGGGCAGAGACACCTCGATGTACACATATATAATCAGCAGACCTGGCAGGACAGATCAAGAGCGCTGTTCATAAAGCATACAATATTCTAGGTTTCATTAATAAGGTCAGAGAATGCAAGAGCAGGAAGGTTACGCTGAGCTTATGCTGGACACCTGTTAGACCCAAACTGGAGTATTGTGTACAGTTCTAGCTACCACACACACACTGCCTCAGGAAGGATGGGAATACTTTGGAGAAAGTGGAGAAGAAGGTTATGAGAATGATTTCAGGAATGAGATATTTCAGTTACAGGGGAAGTTGGGATTGTTTTCCTTGAAGAGAGAAGGCTAAGTGAAGTTTTGATGGAAGCTTTCAAAGTCATGAGAGATCTGGATAAAGGTAGAGCGAGAGAAACTGCTCCTATTTGTAAAAAAGATCAAGAACCAGAGAGTACAGCTTTAAAGTATTTTGCAAAAGAAGCACCAGTGAAGCAAAAACAAACTTTACCGCAGACAGTGAGTAATTGGGGTCTGGAGTGCCTCCACAGGAAGTGTGATGGCGCAGGCTCAAATGAGGCATTCAAGAGGGCATTCAATGGTTATTTAAATAAAAACAATGCTCAGAGTTACTAGGATAAGGCAGAAGAACTACACTAAAAGGCTTAGAGCAGCCATGATGGGCCAAAAGGCCTCTTTCCTGAAAAGCAACATGTCAATGATTCTGAGGTTCCCTAAGAAACACGATAATTGATTCATTATTAAAATAAACATTTTCAAGGACGATGCAATAACTGGACAATATGCACAGTTCATAATGTAGAAATCTAAATATCACTAAAATACCCATGTCAGCACACACACTCACATTTGCACAATCAAACACACACACACACACACACACACACACACACACACACACAGACACAGACATACAGAGACTCACAGACACATGCACACAGAAGAGATAGAGAGGAAAAGAACTCTGTTGAGGATTGCTTTCTGAATAAAACCTTATGATCATTGGGTTATTCTTGAAGCAAATGGATAAAGTGTGGAAGGTTCTGAAATCTGTTCTTACACTTGGGTCTAAGACAGTAATCACACACGGTTGTCTCTGGACTCTTGCACACACTTCTTGCTCAGGAAATTCAACGTAGAGATATTCCTTTCATCACTCTCTCAGAAGATTTCCCTCTGAACCTAGCGCAAGGGTTTTCTTCTCAGAATAGGAGAGATCAAGTGGGCAGCACATGCTCACAATTTTATTTCAGCCCCTTCCCCCAAACCCAGGACAGATTAAACAAAGATAACAAGGTGTAGAGCTGGATGAACACAGCAGGCCAAGCAGCATCAGAGCAGCAGGAAAGCTGATGTTTTGGGTCTGGACCCTTCTTCAGAAAAAGGGTCCAGACTGGAAAGGTCAGCTTTCCTGCACTTCTGATGCTGCCTTGCCTGCTGTGTTCATCCAGCTCTACAACTTGCTATCACCATTGTTTTGTGCTTCCTTTCCTTGTACCCTTGTGTGCTTAGCAACTCTTCCAACCTAGCATCTTCAATAGTGTTTTGCTGAAAATGTTAAAATTCCTACTGGTGGGTGACTTTGACAAATGAGCATATTGTGCTGAAACAATAGCGCACAAGCCTGCTTGCATGTTTTCACATTGATTGATTTTCCAGACTGGGTTGGAAGAATGCTTGTATGAGTTACCCTTCTTCACTTGCGAAAGGCAACTAGTTTGTTCGGTGGCCAGAGGTCTTCTTACGTAAAAGAGATCTTGAAGAATCTTGAATTGAAGATTTGAAAGGCATCCCAAAATACTCTTTGTGCATGAAACCAATTTGTATTTATATGTCTACTTCAGTAATAAATATTCTAGAATACTTCACTGGCATTATCAGATACCATTGAAACTGAACCATTTAAGTTTCAATTGTGGCTCAGTGAGTCACACTGTTACTCTGAATTTGAAGTTGTAGGTTGAAATGTCTTCAGAACTTGATCACTGCTGTATTTTAGGGGAGGTTGTACTGTCAAAGACGCTAGCTTTCAGTTGAGCCATTAAGCCATTATTCTTTCTTTCTATTCTTATCCCATTTTCCAGCACTTGGAACATTGCTTTGTATGCATTGGCATCACAAGTGTACATCTAAATACTTCTTAAATGTCATGAGGGTTTCTGCCTCTACCACCCTTATAGGCAGAGTCCCAGATTCCCACCACACTCTGGGTAAAAAAAAAA
>JAHRHZ010000023.1:2977279-2989298 GCA_024137785.1 Ginglymostoma cirratum
TTTTTTTTTTACCCAGAGTGTGGTGGGAATCTGGGACTCTGCCTATAAGGGTGGTAGAGGCAGAAACCCTCATGACATTTAAGAAGTATTTAGATGTACACTTGTGATGCCAATGCATACAAAGCAATGTTCCAAGTGCTGGAAAATGGGATAAGAATAGAAAGAAAGAATAATGGCTTAATGGCTCAACTGAAAGCTAGCGTCTTTGACAGTACAACCTCCCCTAAAATACAGCAGTGATCAAGTTCTGAAGACATTTCAACCTACAACTTCAAATTCAGAGTAACAGTGTGACTCACTGAGCCACAATTGAAACTTAAATGGTTCAGTTTCAATGGTATCTGATAATGCCAGTGAAGTATTCTAGAATATTTATTACTGAAGTAGACATATAAATACAAATTGGTTTCATGCACAAAGAGTATTTTGGGATGCCTTTCAAATCTTCAATTCAAGATTCTTCAAGATCTCTTTTACGTAAGAAGACCTCTGGCCACCGAACAAACTAGTTGCCTTTCGCAAGTGAAGAAGGGTAACTCATACAAGCATTCTTCCAACCCAGTCTGGAAAATCAATCAATGTGAAAACATGCAAGCAGGCTTGTGCGCTATTGTTTCAGCACAATATGCTCATTTGTCAAAGTCACCCACCAGTAGGAATTTTAACATTTTCAGCAAAACACTATTGAAGATGCTAGGTTGGAAGAGTTGCTAAGCACACAAGGGTACAAGGAAAGGAAGCACAAAACAATGGTGATAGCAAGTTGTAGAGCTGGATGAACACAGCAGGCAAGGCAGCATCAGAAGTGCAGGAAAGCTGACCTTTCCAGTCTGGACCCTTTTTCTGAAGAAGGGTCCAGACCCAAAACATCAGCTTTCCTGCTGCTCTGATGCTGCTTGGCCTGCTGTGTTCATCCAGCTCTACACCTTGTTATCTCAGATTCTCCAGCACCGGCAGTTCCTACTATCACAAATTAATCAAAATCCTCTCTCGGCCAACCACCGCCCAGCAAAGCAAGTAGTTTCCACCAGTCACCTGACTTCTAGGAAACCTGTTTAAAAAGATCACCAATGTCCATAGTCATCTTCAATGACCTCTTTCGAAGAAATTACTTTCCATCAGCCTCGAAATAAACCTATTTTCACACAAAACCTCAAAAAAAATCCTCCAAGCAATACTAGATATGAAGGGTTGTTCTTATAATGTCTCCATGTAACATTTTGAGACTTCTTTTAGGTTGTCCTATCAAGACAAATGATCTGATAACAATTTTACAATCGCAAAGATTAACTCTTTCGCTCTCTACAGCCACTGTGTGAACTGCAGAAGCAAAAGCAGAGCTTGTGCAACATTTTCTGTTTTCGAATCTTTGTGGAAGCTCTCCCTACAATAAAGTTTCCCAAACTCTTCACAAAATGCAAGCTGTGGCCCAACAGTTCGAACAAGTTCAACGATTATATTCCACAAGACACCCCAAGAATTAGTTTGTCTTTTGATGTGACTTATCTATCATTGCTGTCACTGTGGCCGTGTCTGTCTGTGGACTGTCACCCCTGCTTCTGTTTTCATTTTCAAAATCACACCATTTTACTATCTTCTGGCTTCAAAATGTGTGGCTTTACAATTTTATACATTGAAGAGTGTCTCTCTTTCTGCCATCCCTTCAATATCTTGCTGCAGTCTTTTGCAATCCTTATCACAATTTGCCATATCCCTCAATTTGACATTATCTGTAAATGTCAATACTGTTCACTGAATTCTTAAAGTCTGGATCATTTATGAAATCCCCATGAAGTAATCTCAATAGATAGTAAAAGCTCCTTTTTAAGCCAATTTAATCTAACTTCTTAAATTTAAAACGTGGGCTTTAAATGCAGAAACTAAAAGTTTTTGTTTTGTATTATGGAGAGCATTAAAACTATCCCTGACATTCTCCAGTAACCAGGGGTGTTACTTTGTAAAATGAATGTTTGTATGACAACATGCTTCGGGACTGAGAGCCTCAGCACAGCGAATATGCCATTTCCATGGGAACAAGTTGCAGAGTTCTGTTGTAGTTAGGAAGGAGCTGCGATACTTTACAAAACTCAGGACTTGTTTTCTCTCACCATCCACAATAAGCAGGCTCGTCGGGAACAAAGCAGAATATCCAGATTCAAATAAAAATTAATAGGGAGAGAGGGGGAGGCGGATAGAGGATGGATAGAGGAGAGGATAGGTGGAGAGGAGGCAGACAAGTCGAAGAGGCGGGGATGGAGCCAGTAAAGGTGAGTGTAGGTAGGGGGGTAGGGAGGAGATAGGTACTAAGAAAGGTGATGTGGCTGTGGTCCCTGGTTTGCTTCAGGCTCCATCCCCGCCTCTTCGACTTGTCTGCCTCCTCTCCACCTATCCTCTCCTCTATCCATCCTCTATCCCTATTTATTTCAGAACCCTCTTCCCCTCCCCCATTTCTGATGAAGGGTTTAGGCCCGAAACGTCAAGTTTTCCTGCTCCTATGATGCTGCTTGACCTGCTGTGTTCATCCAGCCCCATGCTTGTTATCTCGGATTCTCCAGCATCTGCAGTACCTTTTATCTCTCCCCACTCTGATAAGACACTGGTCAGTGATTTGGGGGAAGGCAATTAATCAAAATGGAAGACAGAGCTCATCATCTGTAGCTGTTGAACTCAATGTTGAGTCTGTAAGCTTGTAAAGTACCTCAGTGGAATATGAGATGCTGGTCCTTCAGCTTGTGTTGGGCTTTCAAGCAGGTCTAGATGAAAATGGGAAACTGGGAGCAAGATTATCTCTTAAAGTGGCAAACAACTGCAAGATCAGGGTCATTCTTACAAAGCAAGGAAGTGAAGACCTGTTTGGCCCCTGGTGGGTGTTAAAGATCTCATAACATTATCTCAATGAGGATCTGGGGTCAACTTCTTCCCAGTCTCTGAGTCAATATTCACTAATCAACATCACAAAACATTATTATCCTGTTAATGCATCTCATTGCTGTTTACAGGATTCTACTGGTTAGATCTCTACTCAATGGTTAGCACTGCTGCCTCACAGCACCAGGGACCCGGGTTCGATTCCACCCTCGGTTGACTGTCTGTGTGGAGTTTGCACATTCTCCCCGTGTCTGCGTGGGTTTCCTCCGGATGCTCCGGTTTCCTCCCACAGTCCAAAGATGTGCATGTTAGGTGAATAGGCCATGGGAAATTGCCCATAGTGTTCAGGGGTTTGTAGGTTAGGTGGATTAGCCATGGGAAATGCAGGCTAACAGGGATAGGGTGGGGGGTGTGGGTTGGTCTGGGTGGGATGCTTTTCGGAGGGTAGGTGTATACACAATGTGCCAAATGGCCTGCTTCCGCACCGTAGGTATTCTGTGATTCTATGATTACGATATTCATTACAATTTCAACAGATGTCGTTGGCCGTGGGATGCTCTGAACTGCTTTCAAAATCTTTGATTTTTATTTCAAAGCTATCTGAGCTTGGCGTGAGTTCCACAGCCTTTCTTTTATCTGTTGATGTGATGTGAGCATCATTTACTGCCCATCCCGAGTTGCCCTTGAGAAGATAGTGATAAATCATCTTTAATCACTGCAGTTCATGTTTTGTAGCCGCACCTAAACTGAGGGAGGGAATCCCAGGATTTTGACCCAGCGACACCGAAGGTACGATGATATATTTCCAAGTCAGGATGGTGAGTGGCTTGGAGGGGAGCTTTAAGAGGATGGTGTTACCATGTATCTGCTGTCCTTGTCCTTCTAGATGGAAGTGGTCGTGTGTTTGGAAGGTGCTGCCTGAGGATCTTTGGTGAATTTCTGCAGTGCATCTTGTAGATAGTACACACTGCTGCTACTGAGCGTCGGTGGTGGAGGGAGTGGATGCTTGTGGATGTGGAGCCAATCAAGCAGCTGCTTTGTCCTGGATGGTGTCAAACTTCTTGAGTGTTGTTGGGTCTGCACCCATCCAGGCAAGTGGGGAGTATTCCATCACGCTCCTGACTTGTGCCTTGTAGTTGGTGGAGAGACAGGAAATGAGTTATGTGTCACAGAGCTAGCTTTTCATTATGGATACAGGAGTCAGAGATTTTCCTGGCTTATGATCCCACCTTCATCCCAGCTGTGCAAGCTGGAACGATTTCCATCTCCTTGCAGGGTGGGGTAGTTAAAAGACCTGCCGCCATTCACAGAAACATTTGTTCAGTTTTGTGCGAAGCTACCTCACCGTTACCCACGTCAAGCCCCAACCCTATTCAAATAAAAACCAAAAGAACTGTGGATGCTGTAAATCAGGCTCAAAAACAAAGTTGCTGGAAAAGCTCAGCAGGTCTGGCAGCATCTGTGAAGGAGAAAACAGAGTTAATGTTTCGGGCCCGGTGACCCTTCCTCAGAACTTTCAGTTTTTACGAAGGTAGATGATGTTGGTCAGTTTTGTGAAGGTTTTGTTTTCTCAGCAGGTAAGAAAGTCCGTTCTATGGAAACATGTGACTGCAGTCGTGTTTGAGGCATGAAAGGATTTCCACTCTTGAGTTCACAAGATAGAGTAAACCCGTCGGGGGAATTAGTTTAGTCTTTGACTTCAAAACAGAATGTTCAAGGCCTCCAAAAGAATCAAGGATTTAGTTCAGGACAATCAGTCACCTCATCAGAAGGGTTTTATTTTATTCTGTGGAGTTTGTATTGAAGTTGCTGAGTTGTCAGAAACAAGTAAGTTTAGGCCTTCAGGATTGTGAAATGTTCAGGCGAGGGGACAGAGAGGAATTGCAAAATTGTTTCCATGCTTCAAGGTAAACAAACTGGGAGGAGTTGGTTCGGTAAAGATTTAACAAAACTGAGATTGCAGTGATACTTCTCTGCAATTGCGTTTCTGGAACGGGTAGTAACTTCGGTCTGATGTTTGTAATAAGGACTTTGTGACTGTCTATGTACACAGCTTTATCTGGATTATAGTAAGACCTGCCAATGCTGGAGTCTGAGATAACACAGTGTGGAGCTGGAGGAACACAGCAGGCCAGGCAGCATCAGAGGAGCAGGAAAGTTGGAGTTTCGGGTCGGGACCCTTCTTATTTCTGAAGAGTGGTAGTGTTTGTCTCTGATTGCCCATTTGTGGCGCAAAGTCTCCGCAGTAGCATTGTTCACTAGCAGGGCACACCTGCTGCTGTCTGTACAAATAGTGAGATAGGAAATTGAAAAATCAATGTTCTTTATCCATACAAATTGTGTGAATATAATTTACAAGTTTATACTTCAACGATTATGATTCAGAGCGCTCTGAACATAATAAAAGAACCACACACACAGAGACTTGGCAAGTCAAGGCTTAGTGTCTCCAACTGGAATAATTAGTATTTGGTGGTTTGTTGTGTTCCCACGGACTTGGTAAAAACATTGGCGTCAAACACTTCTGTCTTTTTTACTGCAGCGGAGCTCTGGGAAGAGAAGCTCATTAAAAAGAAAGGCCTTTTTTAACCACCTGGGATGAAAAATCCAATTATGTGGTCAGGAAATATTCCAGCTACACCATGAATGATTGGTAAAGCAATCTGTATTAACCTGTGATTATTCAATTAACAGGCCCTGTCTGACCCCAACCCTCTCCCATAGCAGCTAATTTTAAAGACTTTAGCCACACAGTTAGAGTGTCTCCACAGAAGATGGGCAACTGGAAGACCAGGCTTGTTTCTCAGTTTCTGCCTTCACCTCAGCTGCCCAGTTTTGGTTTCTCGGCAGCACAAGAGGCAGATGGGAGACGTACGTGGGAGATGGCAAATGGAGGAATGGAAACCGAAAGGTGACTAACCTTCCTCAACAAGGAATCATCACAAAATCAGTCCCTAGAATCTTAGAGTTCCCTCTAATCTGAAAAGTCACGCCGGCGGGGAAGCACTCCAGGCCGGGTGAGGACCACGGATTCGGTCGGAGCTGATCAAAATCGTTGACTGGGGCTGAAGGAAGGATATATCAAGTTGACACTCAACCTGTTAGATCACATCATGAACACACTTTCTATGATCATCAGGTCCTGGAGTGGGACTTAACCACTAACCATCTGGTTCAGAGTCAGGGACATTACGCACTGCACCATAAAAACTCCATATAAAAGGAATATTGTTAATTATAGACACATTTTGTTGATGTCTTCATTTTTCACTCATCAGGACAATTCACAAGAGCACTAGTATAAGGTATAACATTTTGTATGTGCATTACACGCGCAAAGGTATAGCATAAAATACCTGACTCAAACAGGGAAAGGAAAGGTTACGCAGCAAAACAGCCCTTAGAGATCTTGAGGTATTAAATCTTAATCTGACTGCACATAGGTGGCTTGTATCCTCAACAGTAACAGACTCTGTAGGTATCTTTGAGCACTAAGTGAATGATTGTTTTATCAATTTGCTTTTTCACTAGATGCTTTATTCTGAGATGATGAGAGAAACCATCAAGGAGTGAGAGTTCCAGCTATTGTGGTCGCAAATTTATTTTATTAAATTCTTTCAGACCTGCTGCACAAAAGCAGCTGTTGAAATATAATTCATTGTGACTTCCAGAATCTAGCTTCATTGTCTTCTCATGCTGACCAACAGGAAGGAGAGCTTCCATCTTCCAGAATGTGAAATTATCATGCGCGTGTGAATTAAACAGGATCTGCATATTTCTTGATGCTGACTCAGTTGTCTGGTTTCAAAGTCTTCAGATGAAAATGATAATTTTGTGCAGATCGCTTCAGTTATTGCACATTAGTGTCACAAATCTTGTCTCAAACTGTAGTCACCTGACTACTGCAGTCATTTGAGACCCATGTTTCTTCTCCTTTGAAAAAATATTAGTGCAGGGATAACAATCCAGTGATAAAAGTTAAAATTGGATAGTCCATTAGATGTAATGCTTTGGGATGTGAATAGCACTTTGTAAAGGAAAGTTCTTTCTTCATGCAACAACATTTAAAACAATAACGTCTCCATACGTGCCTCTTCTGTTCCCTTTTAGACCATTTTTCTGATGAAGGGTTTAGGCCGGAAACGTCAAGCTTTCCTGCTCCTATGATACTGCTTGGCCTGCTGTGTTCATCCAGCTCCACACCTTGTTATCTTGAAATCTCCTAATGCTTTTTGAATATCATATTTCATCTGTCATTGTGTTCTCAACTTTTGCCTCCTACAGGGTATTTGAACCTGAGGCAATACTTTACTGTGCTCCCATAATGTAAGAACTAGACATGGTAACGTAGCATTGAAAGATTCAACAGGTGTGTACTGTAACTCCTGGTCTGTATGTATATAATAAACAAAAAAAGTAGAACTGCTGATGCTGGAAATCTGAAGCAAAAAATGAAATTGCTGGAGAAGCTCAGCGGGTCTGGCAACATCTCTGGAGGGCGAAACAGAATTAGTGTTTTTGGATTCAGTGACCTTTCTTCACAGTGTTGGCCTCTTCTGAAAAAAAAGTCACTGAACCCAAAAACACTAATTCTGTTTCTCCCTCCAGAGGTGCTGCCAGATCCACTGAGTGTGTCCAGCAATTTCATTGTCATAGAATCCCTACAGTGTGGAAACAGGCCCTTCAGACCCACACTGACCCTTGGAGCATCCCACCCAGACCCATCGCCCAACACTGTGGGCAATTAAGCATGGCCAGTCCACCCTAACCTGCACATCTTTGGACTGTGGGAGGAAACCAGAGCACCCGAAGGAAACCCACGCAGACACGGGGAGAATGTGCAAACTGCACACAGACAGTTGCCCAAATGTGGAATCGAGCCCGGGTCCCTGGCGCTGTGAGGCAGCAGCGCTAACCCCTGAGCCACTGTACTGCCCAAAATATTTTTCTGCTGAGGAAAGAAATTACTTCTGTTTGTGTTTCAATGTCTGAGGTAATACTAAGTGGGTTGATACAAACAGTAGCGCACTTTCATCAGTGTGTTATGCTTCAAATGGCCCGGCCTCAAATGGAGTCTGAGACTTTCACGCATCAGGCCACATCCAATGATTTTTTTTTTTCTTTTCTTTAGTCATGGGACGTGGGCGTCTCTGGCTGGGCCCAGCACTTATTACCCGTCCCTAGTTGCCCCTTGAGAAGGTGGCAGTGAGCTGCCTTCTTGAACTGCTGCAGTCCACCTGCTGTAGGTTGACCCTCAATGCCCTTACGAAGGGAATTCCAGGATTTTGACCCAGCGACACTGAAGGAACAGGAATATATTTCCAAGTCAGGATGGAGAGTGGCTTGGAGGGGAAGTTGCAGGGGGTGGTGTTCCGATATACCTGCTGCCCTTGTCCTTCTAGATGGAAGTGATCATGGGTCTGGAAGGTGCTGTCTGAGGAGCTTTGGTGAATTTCTGCACTGCATCTTGTAGATAGTACACACTGCCGCTACTGAGCAGGCACTTGCTCAGCACATTTAATCTGTGGCTTCTCATTGATGACCCATCAGTTATTAGGAGCAATTTCTGCTGCAATGTTCCACCTATCCTTTTAAACTATTATTGTGCCTCCTCTCTGATTGGGGAAATAATCCAAAAAGTTGCCTTAATCCTGGATAGAGCTTCGGCCTAACACTCTCGCCAATCTCACCCCCTGCTCCAATCAAAGGCCACATTCCTGAAATGTTAACTCTGTTTCTATCTCAAGCCACTACCAGGCCTGCTGAGTATTTCTAGCATCTTTCGTTTTTATTCTAGCCCTGTGTTGGCTCACATACCTGGAAACTTCAGCTATTCCTCTTTATACAGCACCTTCGAATCTTACACATCAGCTATTGAGGGCAGGTGGATTCTCAGTTGTATAGCTCGTCCTAAAAGTAAGACAGCGCTCTCTCACTACTGCCCTGGGGTTCAGCGCAGACTGTCAGGTAATGTTTCTAGAGTGAGACTTAGACACATGGCCTGAGCCACAGCTGACCTTTCTTGCCCCAATGCCCACAGTGAGGCTGATAGAGTCTTTAGTCTTTATGAAGGACCCAGTCCTTCGGTAAGATCACCCAAATGTGACAAAGAATGGGTCTTTGTACAACTTCATCTTGTCCTACACAACAGTCAGGACAGAACAAAGAGAAACATTCATGCAGCATAATACCTAAACCAGCTCTGATCCCATAAAAACAACAACCATTGCAAAGATTTTATTGCATCAGATGTGAAAATAATATCAGCGTTAATTTTGTAAGTGGTGAATAATCCCATTTTAATGTGGAACCAATTCTACTGTCTCACAAAAGACGATTTCTATTAAGTTTGTAATGGTTTTCTTTGAATGATTAAATCAAGGTTAACATATTGTCAACTCTTATTATCCTGTTATTCTTTATTCACAGGGTGCAGGCATCACTAGCTGGGCCAGCATTTACTCCCCATCAATAATGCAGATGTTGAGTTTAAAAGCAGAGAGGTTATGCTGCAGCTGTACAAGGTGCTGGTGAGGCCACACCTGGAGTACTGTGTGCAGTTTTGGTCTCCTTACTTGAGAAAGGATGTACTGGCACTGGAGAGGGTGCAGAGGAGGTTCACTAGGTTGATTCTGGAGTTGAGGGAGTTGGCTTATGAGGAGAGACTGAGTAGATTGGGATCATATTCATTGGAATTCAGAAGATTGAGGGGGCATCTTATAGAAACATATAAAATTATGAAGAGAATAGATAAGATAGAAGTTCCCACTGGTAGGTGAAGCTAGGACAAGAGGGCATAGCCTCAAGATTAAAGGGAGCAGATTTAGGACTGAATTGAGAAGGAACTTCTTCACCCAGAGGGTTGTTAATCTATGGAATTCCTTGCCAAGTGAAGTAGTTGACGCTACCTCAGTAAACGTTTTTAAAGCTAAAGCTAAGGTAGATTTTTTTTTGAACAATAAAGGAATTAAGGGATATGGTGAGAATGCAGGTAAGTGGATCTGAGTCCACGAAAAGATCAGCCATGATCTTGTTGAATGGCGGAGCAGGCTCGAAGGGCCGGACGGCCTACTCCTGCTCCTAGTTCTCATGTTCTTATGTTATCTGAAGTTTATTTTATCAATGCTGTGGAGGTGCCAGTGTTAGACTAGGTGGAGGGGACAAGGCCGGAAATCATGCGACGCCAGGTTATAGTCCAACAGGTTTATTTGAAATCACAAGCTTTGGGAGACTCTCTCCTTCATCAGATGAAGTGACTTCAGGAAGGAGCAGAGCTTTGAAAGCTTGTGATTTTAAATAAACCTGTTGGACTATAACCTGGTGCCGTGTGGCTTCTGTCTTTATTTTATCAAGGCTTGAAATCCTGTTGATTATAGTGGTCTTTGAATCAGGAACAGGCGTTATTACAGCACAAAGTTTGGAATCGCATTGTTTGCCTGTCGTAAGACTTAACCTTACAGACAGTCCCCACCTTAGGAATGAATTCCCTCCTCTGGTCCATAGGCAAGTCGATTTGTATGCAAGTCAGAACACAACGCAGTACAATATAAAGAGGCTGTTCCTAAGTTCAGGAACCTTTCATACGTCAGATCTTTAAAATTACACCCTTGTGTGGGATTACACTTGCAAGAAGAGCGTGTAAGTCAGCGCTTGTAAATTGGGGACCATCTAGATGTGAAAGTGTGCCAAAAAATACTATTCTCCACAGACTTAAGCTGGGATTTTAGTCAAAACATTTTGAATAGAAACCAAGTTTGTCTTTGTTATCGTGATTGCTGAATCCAATGCCAGTTAACTGGACCTGTCACTTGTTGGACAGTCAGATGGATCTCAGCAATACTGAGTTGCTGCAATGAAAACAGAGGGGCTAGCAAACTGGGAGAAAGTGTCTATTCATCACCTGTTACAAATGGTTAGGGATCCACATATCAGAAAGATTGTAATATTTGTAAATTTCCAGCATGGTCCACAGAACGTTGCATGCTGAGGAACATGAAGTATATGTTGTGGTGGGCTCTCTGATTCTGCGAAGCTATAAAAGCGGAGGAAGGTTGTCAAGCCCAGTTCGTATTCAGAGACTGACTGGTTTATCTTTTGTTTTACTTGGTACCAACATTTCATTTTACAGCACGTGATTTCATTTGAAGCTTTTATCATACATTACAAAATAAAGATATTCAGTGAGGACAAAAAGCCATCACCCTCCACATGATCCCTGACATTAAAAATCCATCCTGTGACTGAAGCAACTGAAAACATTGGAAACGTTCAGCAGGTCAGGCAGCATTTCTGAATATATCACAACTGACATATCATCTCTGAAACCTTCCTCAGTCCTGGAACTGTGCCATATAAAATGACAATATTTACTTCTGGTTTAAGAAAAATAATTCCTTCTTAACAGAAAAGGGAACACGTAACATTGCTGTATCTCAGCTAGTGTGTAACATGCTCATCACTATATTTGAATATTGAGATTGTAGACTTACTCGCCAAGCCGGTGTGTTTGATTTCAAATGTTTCGTCACCCTGCTGGGTAATATCGGCAGTGTGCCTCCGGTGAAGCATTGGTGTTCTGTCCTGCATGTTATTTAGATGCCTCGGTTTGTTGGGGTGGCTGGTACCACTTCCAGTTCGGTTTCTTAGTGGTTTGAATTAGACCCTGTGTGCAATGTGTTTGTTGATGGAGTTCCAGTTAGAATACCAGGCCTCCAGGAATACCATACTGTGTCTCTGTTTGACTTGTGTGATTATGGATGTGTTGTCCCAATTAGATTTGTGTCCCTCGTTGTCAGTGTGTATTGAGACCAGTGAGAATTGGTTGTGTCTCTTGGTGTCTAGTTGGTGTTCATTTATCTGTATTGTCAGTTTTCTCCTGGTTTGGCCTATGCAGCATTTCTCACAATCCTTGCCCGGTATTTTGTATATTATACTGGTTTTGCTGGTTTTAGCATCAGTAGTAAATAACAAGTGGGACAAAACACTGAAGCTTCACCGGAGGCACACTGACGATGTTACCTAGCGGGGTGATGAAACGTCTGCAATCAAACCCATCAGCTCAGTGAGCATAACAAGGCGTGGGGCTGGATGAACACAGCAGGCCAAGCAGCATCATAGGAGCAGGAAAACTTGACATTTCGGGCCTAGACCC
>JAHRHZ010000023.1:2989698-3026992 GCA_024137785.1 Ginglymostoma cirratum
GGGTCTAGGCCCGAAACGTCAAGTTTTCCTGCTCCTATGATGCTGCTTGGCCTGCTGTGTTCATCCAGCCCCACGCCTTGTTATCTCGGATTCTCCAGCATCTGCAGTACCTTTTATCTCTGATACAATTCACCCCAGCTCAGTGAGCATGTCTACAAACTATAATCCACAACCTGAGCTATAAATCTTCTCAAAAACTTTATCTTCAAATATTCACTCAGGCCCCTTAGACAGCACTTTCCAAATCCATAACTACTGCCGCCTCGAAAGACACCACCACTTGCAAGTTCCCCTCCAAGCCTACAAAATTTAGGTGCTTGGTTGTGACCAGCACAGACTCAATGGGCCAAAGGGTCTTTTACTTTGCTGTGGGCATCTATGACTCTAAGTCACTCACTATCGTGACATGGAAATGTATCACCGTTCCTTCCGTGTTGAAAGGAGTTAAATTGATTCCTTTGCTGACACATCCTATAATTTTATAAAATATTTCCAGGCGGAGCTTGTGAAAATCAGCTGTTACTATCTTTCATAAAGCATGGTTCATACTGTCAAGGTCTCTTATTAATCCAGTTCAAAAATTAAATCCCTGGACATGATAGTGTGATATTACAAGGCGCTGATTAGAAAAATAAAATAACTGTTTCAACTATAGTAAGAGCTTTAAAAACTTATGAAAGTCTATTGAAAAGCTATTAAACTCTTAACAATCTTTGCCACTTATTCACATATTTTCTTTTCTCTTTTTCAGTCACATTTCTGTTCATTTACAGTGATGACCCTCTAATATTTGAACTATTTGATCATTGTTCAGATGTGAATTGTAGCAGTAAGACTTACAAACTCACAGTGAATCAGATTTGAGCCTCAATACATTAGTGATGTGACTGCAGTCAGGAAAGTGGCAACTGTTTTCTATGACAGTAAAATATCTGGAATTAAGCGTCAAACAATGACTATGAATCCATTGTCGGTTGTTGGGAAAAACCCATCTGGCTCACTAATGTGCTTTAGGGAAAGAAACTGCCACCCTTACTTGGTCTGGCCTACATGTGACTCCAGATCCACAGCAATGTGGTTGACTCTTAACTGCCCTCTGGGCAATTAGGGATGAGCAATAAATGCTGCCCGGCCAGTGACACCCTCATCCTCTGAATGAATAAAAAGAAAGATTAAAAGCTATAGAAGGCCCGCTCCATATCATCGATTATCCAATGGCCTGGCAGAGACATCAGTCCAAGCTTTGAAGGCAGGCTTGAAGAAACAGCCTACAGCCTTGCTCGATACCAAGCTGTCCCAATTCCTGTTTGATTATAGGACCACCCCACACACAACTCCAGAGAAAGCACTGGCAGAGTTACTAATGGGGAGAAGACTCTGCAACAGGTTAAACCTGATCCACCCAGACCTGGTGGGGTGGATGTGAAATGGGAAGCAACTCTGTGAAGCAACAGAGACAGTTTACTCCAGGGGATGGAGTTTGGTGCAGGAACCGCGGGAATGGCCCTGCATGGGTTAGAGGCATGGTTGATGCAAGGTCAGGTCCTGTGATGTATAAATTTTGGGTCTGTCTGACAGTCCTGCATAAACGCACAAACCATTATGAGATCTACAAACTCGCAAAACGGTGTGAGAGCACAACGTGCCCTGCCCCATTGAAACAGTCAGAAAGGCTTTTGGAATCCATGGGTTCACCCTCTCTGTCAAGCATTGGTGGGACTTCTGAATCGAGACGGACATGACAGCTGTGGCTGCGTTGATGTCTTTGTTGGCAGACAAAAGAGTGAATTCCTACCGAGATGCTCTGGGTACAAGAGGTGAGCTCCTCTACATTACATGTTGTCTGTAACAAATGCTGAATTGGAGGAATCTGACCCAGTGTTAAAACATCCCATGTCCCCAGACTCAGAGGGGAAGGGATCTAGTGATTGTTATGCTGTCAGCCAGGGTGGGGGGACCTCATAGAATATGAGTTCTCTGATTGGGGCTGGTCATCTGGTCTAGTCAGGGACCCCTGGCTGACAGGTATAAACAGGAGTGTCAGGGATTCTGCTCAGTCTGACAGCTGGCTCTGAGGGAGTTGAATCCGTGCCAAGAACTCTCCATGTGTTAATAAAGAATGATTTGGTAATGGGATACCGGCCTCTGTGGAGTTATTTCAGACATCATTTATGGCACCTCATGTTTTTATTTATTTCACTTGTGGGACTTGGGCATCTCTCTCGGGTCCAATATTTATTGACCATCCCTAGTTGCCCCTGGAGAAGGTGGTGATGAGCTGCCTTCTTGAATCACTGTAAAGATATTGTCAGTAAGTCTTATCAATGGAAAAGATTTTCATTCCCTGAATACCTAGATAGGGGGTGATTTGGACCCCACCTTTCTGCATGCTATGAGGCAGTAACCACGCTGCATCAATTTTCCACACTTCATTGTGCAATATGACAGATATAGGAGACCAAACTTACAAACGTCTTCCTCAGCTTCGGTCTTTTCACGTTCAGAGATTACTTGAGGCTTCTAATTGCTGTGATTTTTACTGCAGAACAGACCATTGAAAGTATTAAGTTCTGTTTCTGATGCCTGGAAATTCCAATGAGTTTTGCGGTACAATCTAACAAAGTTTCCCAGAACATATCCTTCAAAAGCTGGGAATTCTAAATGGAATGAGTTGTGTTATGTTTCACATGTAATATGCAATTTACCTTAAAGAGACATGTTCTTGACACCATTACCATATGCTCTAACCAGTGAATGAATGAATTCCCATGAATGAATTAAAAATAATGAAATGTTGAGGAAAATGCCTGGTAGTTTCAGCGGCGGGAGTCTGGGAGAAAGCGCGAAGGCAGCCTGGGAAGGTAAGCTTCCACCCAATAAATTTGGGAGTTAACTAATACCCGAGACACTGCACACGTAGTGTCTCCCACCCTTCCACCTCCTCGCACCTAATAATAACAACTAAGTGTGGTGAGCAGGTCAGCTACTTGCCTTTTTTACCCCCATCTCTTTGTTATCTTTCGGGGTGGTCACCTAGACACCAAATCCTCTGGGAGTGGGTCTGAAGGCAAACCCAGAGTCTGTTTGAGTATATAACAGAGTAAACTTACTGGTGCAGCAAACGCTGTGAAACTAAAAAAAAAACTAATTCATTTTAAATAATTAACTAAGTAGAGATGGCAGGCCAGGTGATGTCCTGTAGTTGTAGGATGTGGGAGCTAGCTGATCCCATTGAGAACAGCAGTGACCACATCTGCAGCAAGTGTCGGCTGCTTGAGGAGCTCCGGCTCAAAATTGATGAGCTGGAATCTGGACTCCAAACACTGCGGCACATCCGGGAGGGGGAGAGATACCTGGATGCTGTGTTCCAGGAGGAGGTCACACCTGGTAGATTAACTTCGATCGGCGCGCAGGGACAGCAGTGTGTGACTGCGAGTGAGGCAGGTGGAGGGACCCTGCAGACAGGAACACGGGAGCCGCAGCCCTTGACATTGTCCCACAGGTATGAGGCACTTGCTCCCTGCGTGGATGAGGAACAGGGCTGCAGGAAGGATGAGTCAACTGACCATGGCACCATGGTCCAGGAGGCCATTCAAGAGAGGGAAGCAAAAAGACAGATTGTAGTTGTAGGAAATTCCATCATCAGGGGGATAGACAGTATCCTTTGCAAGCAGGATAGAGAATCCCGCACGGTGTGTTGCCTGCCCGGTGCCAGGGTGAGAGACATCTCTGACCGGCTTGAGAGGATACTAGAGAGGGAGGAGGAGGATCCAGTTGTTGCGGTCCACGTAGGCACCAACAACATAGGCAGGACTAGGAAAGAAGACCTATTTCAGGATTATGAAAAGCTAGGAACAAAATTAAAAATCAGGTCTTCAAGGGTCATAATCTCTGGATTGCTGCCTGAGCCACGTGCAAATTGGCAAAGGGAGGCGAGGATCAGGGAAGTAAACACATGTCTAAAAGAGTGGTGTGGGAAAGAGGGTTTCCTTTTCGTGGGGCACTGGCATCAGTTCTGGGACAAGAGGGATCTATACCGCTGGGATGGACTCCACCTGAACAGGGCCTGCTCCAGTGTTCTGGCGAAAAGGGTAAATCGGACGGTCAATAGGACTTTAAACTAGTAAGTAGGGGGGAAGGTAGAAGTGAGCGTAGAGGGAGAATAACAATAAATGGAAGGCAAAGCAGCAGGTGACGAGGAAGCTTCAATTCCATTGAAAGTTAGGAAAAAAGTTAAAGGGAAGGAAAACTCAAGAGCTTAGTAGTGGAGGTAATAGGACCCAAAAAGAAGGTGCAAAAACTGGCATAAGGGCACTTTATCTGAATGCTCGGAGCATTTGAAACAAGGTGGATGAGTTCACGGTGCAAATCATGGCAAATGGGTATGATTTAGTGGCCATTACAGAGACATGATTACAGGATGGTCATGACTGGGAGTTAAATATCCAGGGGTATCAAACTGTTCGGAAGGACAGACAGGAAGGTAAGGGAGGCGGTGTCGCTCTGATTTTTAAGGATGATATCAGGGCAGTAGTGATAGATGATACAGGTTCTACTGAACAAAATGTTGAATCCATTTGGGTGGAAATTAGGAATAGCAGGGAGAAGAAGTCACTGATATGTGTGGTCTATAGGCCACCAAATAGTGACATCGTGGTGGGGCGGGCAATAAACACAGAAACAGCTAACGCATGTAAAAACAGTACAGCAATTATCATGGGAGATTTTAATCTACATATCGATTGGTCAAATCAGGTCGGTCATGGTAGCCTTGAGGAGGGGTTCATAGAATGCATCCACGATAATTTCCTTGAACAATATGTAATGAAACCTACAAGGGAGCAAGCTATCTTAGATCTAGTCGTGTGTAATGAGACAGGAATAATGAATGATCTCACAGTTAGGGATCCTCTTGGAAGGAGTGATCACAGTATGATCGAATTTAAAATACAGATGGAGTGTGAGAAGGTTAAATCCAGTACCTGTGTCCTGTGCTTAAACAAAGGAGGCTATGAAGGAATGAGGAAGGAGTTAGCTAAGGTAGAATGGGAACAAAAACTTTATGGTGGGTCAATTGAGGAACAGTGGAGGACTTCCAAAACGATTTTTCACAGTGCTCAGCAGAAGTACATTCCAGTGATAAGGAAGAACTGTAGGAAAAGAGACAGCCAGCCGTGGATGTCTAAGGAAATAAAGGAAAGTATCAGAAAAAAAACCCCATACATAAAAAGCAAAGATTAGTGGGAAACTAGTAGACTGGGAAATCTTTAAAGGCCGACAGAAAGACACAAAAAAAGTTATAAAGAAAAGTAAGATAGATTATGAGAGTAAACTAGCTCAGAATATAAAAACAGGCAGCAAAAGTTTCTATAAATACATAAATCGTAAAAGAGTGGCCAAGGTAAACATTGGTACTTCAGAGGATGAGAAGGCCAATTTAATAACTGGGAATGAGGAAATAGCCGAGGCATTAAACAGTTATTTCGCGTTGGTCTTCACAGTGGAAGACACAAATAACATGCCGAAAACTAATGGCAAGAAGGTTATAGCAGGTGAGGACCTAGAAACTATCATTATCGCTAAGGAGGCAGTGCTGGGCAAGCTAATGGAGCTAAAGGTAGACAAGTCTCCTGGCCCTGATGAAATGCATCCCAGGGTATTAAAAGGGGTGATGGGGGAAATAGAAATGCACTAGTAATTATTTACCAAAATTCACTGGACTCTGGGGTGGTTCCCACAGATTGGAAAACAGCCAATGTGACGCCACTGTTTAAAAAAGGAAGTAGACAAAAAGCAGGTAACTGTAGGCCAGTTAGCTTAACTTCGGTAGTGGGCAAAATGCTTGAATCTATCATTAAGGAAGAAATAGCAAGACATTTGGATATAAATTGTCCCATTGGAAACACCCAGCATGGGTTCATGAAGGGTAGGTCATGTTTAACTAATTTGGTGGAATTCTTTGAGGATATTACTTGCATGGTGGACAACGGGGAACCTGTGGATGTGGTGTATCTGGATTTCCAGAAGGCATTTGACAAGGTGCCACACCAAAGGCTGTTACATAAGATAAAGTTGCACGGTATTACAGGTAATGTATTGGCATGGATAGAGGATTGGTTGACCAGTAGAAAACAACAAGTAGGGGTAAATGGATGATTTTTAGGTTAGCGGTCAGCGACTAGTGGTGTGCCTCAGGGATCAGTGTTGGGAACGCAATTGTTTACAATTTACATAGATGATTTGGAGCTGGGGACTAAGTGTGGTGTGTCAAAATTTGCAGATGACACTAAGGTGAGTGGTAGAGCAAAGTGTGCAGGAGACACTGAAAGTCTGCAGAGGGATATAGATAGTCTAAGTGAGTGGGCAAAGGTCTGGCAGATAGAGTACAATGTTGATAAGTGTGAGGTCATCCATTTTGGTAGGAATAACAGCAAAATGGACTATGTTTTAAATGGTAAAATATTGCAGCATGCTGCTGTGCAGAGGGACTTGGGTGTCCTTGTGCCTGAATCGCTAAAAGTAGGATTGCGGGTGCAGCGGGTAATTAAAAAGGCAAATGGAATTTTGTCTGCCATTGCTGGAGGGATGGAGTTTAAAAACAGGAAGGCTATGCTGCAGCTGTATAGGGTCCTGGTGAGGCCACACCTGGAGTACTATGTGCAGTCTTGGTCTCCTTACTTGAGAAGAGATAATCTAGCACTGGAGGGGGTGCAGGGGAGATTCACTTGGTTGATTCCAGAGTTGGATTATGAGGAGAGACTGAGTAGACTGGGGTTATACTCATTGGAATTCAGAAGAATGAGGGGAGATTTTATAGAAACATATAAGATCATGAAGGGGATAGATAAGGTGGAGGCAGGGAGGTTGTTTCCACTAGCAGGTGAAACTAGGACTGGAGGGCATCACGTCAAAATAAAGGGAAGCAGATGTCGAACTGAGGTCAGAAGGAACTTCTTCACCCAAAGGGTTGTGAATCTGTGGAATTCTCTGCCCAGTGAAGTGGTTGAAGCTACCTCGCTGGATGTGTTTACAGCAAGGCTAGATAAATTTTTGAACAGTAAAGGAATTAAGGGTTATGGTGAGTGGGTGGGTAAGTGGAGCTGAGTCTCAAAAAGATCAGCCATGATCTTATTAAATGGCGGGCAGTCTTGATGGGCCGGATGGCCTACTCCTGCTCCTGGTTCTTATGTTCTTATGTCCTCAGTTGCTCAGAACTAGCTCAGCCATGCTGGTGCCTGTGAAATATGTATGTAGATATCGAGCTGTATTAAACATCTAATGAATCTTGTCGGGCTATTTGACTCATGTTTATTTCACATGTTATAGGAGCCAACATGAATACTGTCACACTAGGCACAGACACCTTGCTGAGTTCGTCACTATATCGACGGCAGATCATGAAGGCAAAACTGATGTTGTTTCAACAAACTGTTGCTTCCCACATCCCAGATTTTTTGGCAATGCAGCCACTGAAGAGGAAGAAGTGCCTATTTAAAGCCATGCAGGATAGCAGCCATGGGCTCAGACACCTCGCTGCCAATGGAGATAACACAGTGTGGAGCTGGAGGAACACAGCAGGCCAAGCAGCATCAGAGGAGCAGGAAAGCTGACATTTCGGGTCAGGACCCTTCTTCAGATTTCTGAAGAAAAGAGGGGCCCAAATCAGATTTCTGAAGAAGGTACCCAACCCAAAACATCAACTCCTTCAGCCCATTGGATCTATACTGGCAAAAGAGAAACCCCATCACTGCACCATCTACAGGGTCCCACTTTCCCGCATTAGGCCAATAGCCTTAAATGTTACGGCATTTCAATTGCTCATCCAAGTACTTTTTAAAGGTTGTGAGGTTTCCTGCCCCAGGCAGTGTATTCCAGACCCCCACCACCCTCTGGCTGAAAAATATTTTCCTCGAGTCCCCTGTCATAGAATAGAATTAAAAAATCTCTACAACACAGTTCAGCCCATTGAGTGTTCCCCAACCTTCCAAAGGACCTTCCCACCCAGGCGCAGCCCCAGTCCCCTACCCTATTCCATAACCCTGCATTCAGCCTGGCTAATGCACCTAACCTGCCCAACATTGGATTTCGTCTTAAAATGATGCACCCTTATTATTGACCCTTAGACTGAAGGGTACTGCTGCTTTCTATCCAACCCGACAATGGTCCTCATAATTTTATCCACCTATATCAGCCCCTTCTCCACTTTCCTTTGCTCTAAGGAAAACAACCCGAGCTTATCCAGCCTCTCTTCATCACTAAACCACTCCATCCCAGGCAACATCTCCTCTGCACCCCCTCCAGGATGATCCTTCCTGCACACAGTGCTCCAGCTGTGACCTGACCAAAGTCCTGTACAGCTCAACATCACCCCCCCTGCTAGTATAATCTGTACCAAGACTGAGAAAGGCAAATGTCCCTTATGCCTTCTTAGCCACACTACTCACCTATTAACCAGGGATCTGTGGACAAGCATGTGAAAGGTCCTGCCTTTCATTGAATACTCCCTTGTATTGTTCCTTCTTCCAAAGTGAATCACCTCACACTTTTAAGGGTTAAATTCCATCTGCCACTGATGTGCCCATCTGACGTTTGACTCTCTGTCATTTCCCCTGATTTTGTCACTTAACATCTGTCAAATGGCATAGAATTGGCTGAATTCTTCATTCATGAAGCAAGTGTCATTATCATGATGTTTGGAATGTCGGAATGATATCCTGCTGTTGGTCATGCTCTCAGCTGATCCAGCACCCAGTAGGCAGTTGACAGAGATGAGGGAATCAGTTTCAGTGAGAGTGAATAAATCAACTCCCAGCATTGTCCACACTCTCTCTGGGATGTTCTGTCATCAGTGGCCCTCTAGCTTGTGTAGTTTGGTAATCATTACGCACACACATGGTTCCGACTGACTGACAATCCCACTGGATGTTTTGGACCAGCTTCTCTTGCCATCCTCAGACTAGACTCAATTCCATAATGTCTTGTGTGGATGCACCTCAGTATCTCTCTCCCCATCTCCTTAAGGATAATAACTCGGTTTCCTTTTGTACAAGGTATTACTCAGGGCTGCCCCTTCATCTCTCATACTCCTGCAGTCTCCTTTTCTCTCTCTGCACAGGTTGTGAGCTTAATGTTTTCAGTCAAACTTTCATTGCCATGTCCTGCAGCCCCATGGGAGCCTTGCACCTCGTGTAGTTTGATTTGAGTAAAGTGCTCCTCTCTCAGATTCAAGGTTTCTGTTGGGTCCATGCTTTTGATGGTGCTGTTTACCGTTGAATCTGGAAGATTTCGCACACTGTCTTAGCACCTTCACCGTGCCTGCTCCTAGCAGTACGTCAGCAACATACACTTGCTCCGTCACATCCTGACCATATCTCTACACAGTAACACCCTTTGGAAACGTTTCAGAGCAGACAGAAGTGGTTTGAGGAAGATGCTTTGAAGTGGCTTGAAGTTGGGCTCCACTGTCCCATTGCTCCCCAAACAGACATTAATAAAAATGCTCATTAATAAAAATCCTAGCCTGAGCATAATGGCATTCCGTTTGTTTTAATGACCCGCATGTGAATTCAAATGGTCATCCTTGCTGCACAGGGGTTACTCTGAGTCATCCCAGTGTAAAGCAGTGTCACCATTGACCCAATAGGCCCTCAGCACTGCCCCCTATTGTCATCACTTGGTGTTTGTTTTGAGTGAAAGCTGTTCCTTTTTCCATGCCCTGTGTCACTGCACATCATTAGCAGTGAGCTTAGGCAGAGGTACACACTCTGAGGGGATATCAGGCAAGTACTTTGCTAAATCGTTCCAAACTCAATAAGTCCCTGCCCCGTGTGTTGGTCACTGTATCTCAGAGATGGTTCTGATGGTGTTGGGATCCAGGGGAAGGCTTCTTTCTGGCGGTTCCCGATTAACATCCCTGACTTCAGGCATCTACAATGCAGGGAGCTTTCCTTGTTCAGCTTCAGCTTCATCAAATTGTCACTTGCAATTTTGATGGTGCTCTGTGATGTCTTGCTCCATTGTCGCAGAGGGAGATAACAGCCTCCTCAACTCTGCCTTAAATGTGTGATTCTTTATTCTGAGATGATACCCTCAGGTCCTACCAGAGGAAACAACCTCTCCACATCTCCCTGTCACATCCCCTAAGAATGTTACTTGTTTCAACTGTGTCACCTCTCATTCTTCTCAGCTCCAATGAGCACAGGCCCAAGCTATTCGACCTCTCCTCTCTTCATGAAAGTATACTCAATTCTTCTCTGACAGCCCTGACCTTCGATGAGACACATCCGCCTTCCTGCCTTGTCTGAGAAATTGTCATAACTTCCCTGAACAGGCTGGTTGGAAAATGTAAAATAAAAGCCAACTATTCCACCTGGACTGCATGCACGTCCCTTCTAATCTATCATAATTCCCTGAACAGCAAAGTGGACACCAAGCTTGAAAGGGTTCAGAAAAAATTTACAAGGATGTTGCCAGAGTTGGATGGTTTGAGCTATAGGGAGAGGCTGAATAGACTGGGACTATTTTCCATGGAGCTTCGGAGGCTGAGGGGTGACCTTATAGAGGTTTATAAAATCATTAGGGGTGTGGATAGGGTAAATAGACAAGGTCTTTTCCCTGGGGTGGGGAATCCAAAACAAGAGGGCATAGGTTTAAGGTGAGAGGGGAAAGGTTTAAAAGGGACTTGAGGGGCAATTTTTTTCACACAGAGGGTGGTGTGTGTATGGAATAAGCTGCCAGAGGAAGTGCTGGAGGCTGGTACAATTACAACATTTAAAAGGCATCTGGATGGGTACATGAATAGGAAGGGTTTAGAGAGTTACGGGCCAAATGCTGGCAAATGGGACTAGATTAATTTAGGATATCTGGTCGGCATGGATGAGTTGGACTGAAGGGTCTGTATCTGAGCTGTACAGCTCTATGCATCTATGCTGCCATACTCTGGGTTCTATTCTATCACAGCACTGTCTCCACAATCACTATTTGTGAGAGCTTTCTGTGCTGTGCTTCCTACTTCACTAAGGAGACCTCCTTACAGTCTCCACCCTGTCAAGTCCTCTCATAACCTTCTCAGTCTCCTGGTCTCTAAGCACAAATTAGTCCTGATCTATCCCACATCTCTAGGCAACACATTCTCAGAATTCTCTTACAGCTTTAAAGAGATTAGAATACACAAATGAATAAAAATCCTATTCATCTTGGGGCTGACAGCAGCAAATGGACTATGATAGATCTGATTGCCGAGTTTAAAATTACAATTTATACCAATAAAATGAACAATCAGTTCTGTAAACATTCATTCCTCAGAGCCATTCAAGCTCTTTAATGTCACAATTTCCCAGATGAGATCTGATCGCATCAGAATTCACCCTGTGCTGACATGGAATTTCTTCCAGTGATTATCTCAGCAGAAAGCAAGTGAAGTTAAATAGTTTCACCTCGGAACTGTTCTGTTGAGCGGCCGGTTGGTAAAACCTTCCATTATCGGTGTTTCACTGTAACCTTCTTTCTTGAGGTAGCTTCCTTAGAGTTGCCATGCAGTGTGTCCTCCAATTTGACATGTTTACCCATTGTTAATGCGCAATAAATGAATCACTGTCCTGAAGGACGGTGCGAGAATCCGAGTGGGATGAAAGATAAATGATGTCTCAACTAATTTTATGATTTATTGATTCAAACTTTGCTGGTCTTGCAATGTGAGAAAGCTCATTCCTCGATTCAGCGGATCAGCGGTGTCACTCCTGTTAATAGCTATCATTACCCCGGCCTCAATGTGTGTGTAAAAATGAGATCTGATGCTAACCTCAGCAGTTTCCTTTCATTGCAGTCGATCTACCAGGAGTGGAAATTAATGCGTTTTTTTTTTCTTCCCAAGGCTGTTACTTGTCCATCACGAGTGTTTTTCTCATTTTTCTCCAAAACAAGTTCATCTTTAAGCAACTACAGATTCATCCTTCAAATTACACGACTGACACATCATCTGTTTTCATGATTCTTGCCAGGAATATTATTTCCACAGGCCTGTTGAGAAGATTAAAAAAGAAAGACGTTTCACAGCAAACATTGGAAAAGTGGAATAAACAAACTGTGAATGTTGGAAATACATAGAGAGAGAAGCAGAGACAGTAGCTCAGGTTAACTCCCAGCAGTGGTTCCAATAACAGGTCAGAATGCCACGAGTTCTAATCTCATGGCGAGACTTAAAAATATTGGCCAAGGGAGAGGGAGTGCTACAATAGTAGAGGTTACATTATCTGTGGATGAAACAATAAACTCCGCACACGACACTGACTTGAAGCAATCTCTATGTCCCTTCCCTCTCGCCAAGTCGAAACCTAGGAACTCCCTCCTTAAAGGCAATGTGGCTGTGCCTATACCACAGAGGGCAGCAATTCAAGGAGTTAATCCACCACCTTCTCCAAGGGCAATTAGGGATGGGCAAGAAATGCAAGTAGAGATTGCTGGACAAAGCATACTGTCCAGGTGCATAATGGCCTGGTGCAGCAACTGCTCTGCCCAGGACTGTAAGAAACTACAGAAGGTGACGTGCACTGCCCAGACCATCACAGAAGCCAACCTCCCATCCATGGACTGCACCAACATCATCAAAAACCCATAGCACCCTGGTAATGACCTCCTACAACCTCTTCCATTAGGCAGAAGATACAGAAGCCAGAACACATGCACCAGCAGGTTCAGGAACAACTTCTTCCCAGCCATTATCAGACTGTTGAATGGACTCTAGCCTCAAATAATGTAACCCACAATGTAACCTGTATGCCTCTAAGTCTTTTTGACCTGTACATCCTTTGCTTGCTGTGATCTGGCTGTACTGCTTGTAAACAAAGCTTTTCTCTGTATTTCGGTACACATGACAATAAATCAATTAATCAGTCAATCAAACTCAGCAGGTCTGCCAGTACCTCTGGAGAGAGAAACAAAGTTAACATTTTGAGTCTGATATGATAGAATACAGTGTTGTAGAACAGAGAGACCTAGGGGTTCAGGTATATAATTCTTTGAAATTTGCGTCACATGTAGATAGGGTGTTTTAAGAAGGCGTTTGGCACACTTGCCTTCATTGCTCAGACCTTTGTGCATAGGAGTTGGGATGTTATGTTGAGATTGACATTGGTGAGGCCTCTTCTGGAATATCGTGTCCAGTTCTGGTTGCCCTGTTGTAGGAAGGATATGTTTAAGCTGGAGAGGGTTCAGAAAAAATTTACCAGGACGTTGTTGGGAATGGAAGTTTTGAGCTGAAAGGAAAGGCTAGATAGGCTTTTTTCACTGGAGCATAGTAGATTCAGAGGTGACCTTATAGAGGTTTATAAAATCCTGAGGGGTATGGATAAGGTGAATGGCAGGTGTCTTTTCCCTAGGGTGGGAGATTTCAAGACGACATGACATATTCTTAAGGTGAGAGCAGAAAGATTTAATGAAGACAAAAGGAGCAATTTTTTTTTCACACAGGGAGTGGTTCATGTGTGGAATGAACTTCTAGAGGAAGTGTCGGATGTGGGTGCAGTGGCAAATGGGACTAGTTTAGTTTGGGATGATGGTTTGCATGCAGTGGTTGGGCCGAAATGTCTGTTTCCATGCTGTATGATTCTATTACTGCTTTAGTATTCAATACTGGGCGAGGCCTAGTGGTATTATCGCTAGATTATTGATCCAGATAATGTTCTTGGGACCCAGGCTTGAATCCCACCATAGTGGTGGGATGGTGGAATTTGAATTCAATAAATATCTGGAATTAAAAATCTAATGATGTCCATGAAATCATTGTCAATTGTCGGAAAAACCCATCTGGTTCACTAATGTCCTTTAGGGAAGGAAGCTGCCATCCTTACCTGGTCTGGCCTACATGTGACTCCAGACCCACAGCAATATGTTTGATTCTCAACTGCTCTCTGAAATGGCCAAGCAAGCCATTCAGTTATAGCAATTGCTACAAAAATCGTAGAGAAATGAAACCGGTCGAATCACCTGGCATCAACCTCAGTGCAAGAAAATACAACAGCAGAAACAGGCCTGTCGACCCTGCAGAGTCTTCCTCCTCACTAACATTTGGGAGTTAGTGCCAAAATTGGGAGAGCTGTCTCACAGACTGGTCAAGCAACAGCCTGACATAGTCATACTCACAGAATCATACCTTGTGTCAGACATGGTGTCCCAAACACCACTATCACCATCCCTGGATCTGTCCTGTCCCACCGGCAGGACAGACCCAGCAGAGGGGGCGACACAGTGGGATACAGTCGGGAGGGTGTTGCTCTGGGAGTCCTCAACATTGACTCCGGACCCCATGAAGTTTCATGGTTTCAAGTTAAACATGGGCAAGGAAACCTCTTGCTGATTATCACATACCGTCCTCCCTCAGCTGATGAATCCATACTCCTCCATGTTGAACAACACTTGGAAGAGGCACTGAGGACTAATTGAGAAAAGTAAGGATTAACTCTAATTTTGTTTTTTAGCTTTTATTTCATTGTTATATGGCAACCAGCTGATAAAGCTGGTATCAGTTTTAAATTTCCTTTTTAAACAGTTTCAGTCTGTGACTCCTTGTTCCTCTTGTTCAGTTTAGTTTTAAATGTTTTCCTGACGTTCTATACCCACGGTTTGCAGCCTTTTATCGTCATAGAGTCATACAGCACAGAAACAAGCCCTTCAGCCCAAATGGGTCCATGCTGACCAAAATGTCCATTCGCGTTAACCCCATTCCCCTGCACTTGGCCCACATCCTTCCTAACCTTTATTGTATCTTTAAACGACTCATTTTTACAAAATTCTTCATGAAATTTGCATGTTACTGGCTGGGTCAGCATTTATTGCCCATCCCTAATTTCTTGGTGGGCAGTTAAGCGTCCATCACGTTGCTGTGGGTCTAGAGTCACATTTAGGCCAGGCCAGGTTAGGACACTAGTGAGCCAGCTAACTTTCCCACTGGTGCTCAATGCAAAATGACGCCAGAACATGGCAACCCCTTGTGATCTCTCCTCAGTAGATCATCCCCTCCCATCTTTTATAATCATTCTACTCTTTCAACTCTCAATTGTAGGTCTGTCAGAACTACTAAGAGTGTTCACTTAAAACTATAACACTATGTTTTACATTCTGTTCTATTACCCTGATGTACTTATGTGAGGAATAATTATTCTACATAGAACATAGAACATAGAACAATACAGCGCAGAACAGGCCCTTCGGCCCTCGATGTTGCGCCGACCTGTGAACTAATCTAAGCCCATCCCCCTACACTATCCCATCATCATCCATATGCTTATCCAAGGACTGTTTAAATGCCCCTAATGTGGCTGAGTTAACTACACTGGCAGACAGGGCATTCCACGCCCTTACCACTCTCTGAGTAAAGAACCTGCCTCTGACATCTGTCTTAAATCTATCACCCCTCAATTTGCAGCTATGCCCCCTCGTACTAGCCGACGTCATTATCCTAGGAAAAAGACTCTAACTGTCCACTCTATCTAATCCTCTGATCATTTTGTAGGTCTCTATTAAATCCCCTCTTAGCCTTCTTCTCTCCAATGAGAACAGACCCAAGTCCCTCAGCCTTTCCTCATATGACCTTTGCTCCAGACCAGGCAACATCCTGGTAAATCTCCTCTGCACCTTTTCCAATGCTTCCACATCCTAGCACGCAAAACAATACTTTTCACTGTATCTAGGTACATGACAGCAATCAGTCAAATCAAATCAGCAATAGTTTATTGAATACAAACTTGCTGCATCAGGATTCAAACCTTGGTCCCCAGAAAATTACCTGTGTCCCTGGTTTACAAGACAATGATAGGGCTGCTGGGCCGTCACTACAATACGGCCCTTCCAATTAGCACTGTTCTGTCTTCATAACAAGGCCAGATGACATTGTTTCCAAAGCTTGAATCTTATGTCTTGGTGAGCAGGGCTGGACAGAGGAAGAGGAGAACGACCCAGGGAGAAATTCCTGACAGTAGCACCTTGTTTCCCTAAACAGGCCGAAACGTTCTGCTCCAATATCCTCTTGGTCTTCTGGTATCGGTGAGCTATCCCCAGTTGTCATAATAGTACACTTTCTTTATCTAATTAACTGACGTGTCATATTGAACTATTGCTCCTTAACAAACTCAATAAACTATTAGAAAATTGCTACAAATCATCGACTGCCTATATTGGGTAACTGTGAACATGAACTCTCATAATCCACACTGGCGTCAGAAGTGGGGTATCACAGAAGTCAAGATTTAAATGGCTTTTATTTTGAGAAGCTAGGCAGCAGCAGTGTTCGATTATAGTTCGATGGACATTGAGCAACACTGTAATGAGAAGAGGAGCTTTCCACGGAACTGGAGTGTGGTTGCTTTTCCTCATCAAACACTTCAGAAATGCTACTACCCACCTCTGGACTTAAACCTAGGTCTCCTGGCTCAGAGGCAGGGACACTTCCACTGCACTACTTAAGCCTTTAACTGGAGTGTAGTAAAATGTGACTGATAGATAGTTCAATGGAAGAGTACGGATCATCAGCAGCTGTACATGAAAGTGTTGTAATGTGTGATGGTAACACACAAGTGTGTCCTGTACCAGCTTTCTAAAATGATTATTAAAGAAACAATTGAGTTAGAATCAGCCCAGAATAAGTTAACCCACGGTACTCATTTGTTGGATAAGGGAAATAAAACTCTGCCGAGGAAAATTGATTGCCAATAGGAATGCAATGTCTCCAGTGCCACATGTAACATAAGTAAAAGGCTGCTGGTAGACCTAATGTTGCGACTGGACAAAATGGAAATTGATTTTGAAACTGATAATAAAATGTTCTACTCCCCTGATATAACAAAAATAGCATCATGTCAAGCAACTTGGGTCGCTATCTCACAAGACAAGGCAGCTGAAATGTAGCGGAGAACATAGTTGAGAATGTTACCCCCCACTGTTCCACCTGTCCAATGTGATGGGGTGACATTTGACTGTAATACCAGTCCAGTACAGAGCAAGGACACAGGCAGAAGGAGTCGATGAAAGAATCTTAGGCACAGTTAAGGAAGAGATGTAGATTCTGCACATGCCCCATTCCCCTGGTAAAGTTAAAGAAAGCCCCTGCTAAAGTTGAATTGTACTCGCAGAAAGTTCTCATGACGGCGACAACAAAAGCATCCCTTGCCTTTGACTGAAATCAGTACGGAAACAGGGAGAGATTTCAAATTCAAATTGTACTTTGTTTGAAAGAGCTCAAACAGTGAATTTCTCTGCAAACGCTATGAATCTATGTCTAAAAATTGATATTCTATTTAAGATCTGTAAAGAAACAATTTCTTGTTGTGAAACATATAGATAAGCAGATTGATAAAATAACTTACTAGTTGAAAGATGCAAGGGGAAATTTAATTGGAGTTTAAGGGAATAAATAAATCTAATGTTTTAAAACATTTATTTAAAACGAGAGCCAGAGGAAACAGTCTGGGTGGATTTCATTGACTAAAAAAAAGGAAAGAATGTTTGGGGAGAAATTAATTGACCCCTAATAAAATCTATCAGCCCAATAGTGCTGAGGCTGTATACAAAAGAAAACTCAAGTCCATGCGGTCAAATTTGAATTTGGGATAATGTTAAAGGAATGAAAAGTCCACCATAATCTAGCCAGTTATTTTTGAGAAACCAGTATGGAATTTTTGTAAGAAAGTACAAATGAGAATAATTTGATAAAATAAAACAAAGAACTGTGGATAATGAAGATCTGAAGCAAGAACAGAAAGTGGTGGATAAACTCAGCAGATCTGGCAACATCTGTGAAGAAAAAGCAGAGTTGACATTTTGGCTCCAGTGACCCTTCTGAAGAAACCTTAATTCTGTTTCTGTCTCCACAGATGCTGTCAACCCTGCTGAGTTTCTCCAGCAATTTCTGTTTTTGCTTCAGACAGGGGCGGCAGTAGCCTGGCAGTATTATCGCTGGACTGTTAATCCAGAGACCAATGTAATGTTCTGAGAGCCTGGGTTCAATAAATATCTGGAATTAAGAGTCTAATGACGACCATGAGTCTATTGCTGATTGTTGGGGAAAAACCCATCTGGTTCACTAATATCCTTTAGGGAAGGAAACTGCCATCCTCACCTGGTCTGGCCTACATGTGACTCCAGACCCACAGCAATGTGGTTGACTCATAACTGTCCTCTGGGCAATTAGGGATGGACAATAAATGCTGGCCTGGCCAGTGACATCTTCATCCTGTGAATGAATAATGGGGAAAAAAGAAACACACAGGAATTTCAGTTTTAAAGACATTAGAATTTTTTTTTATTTTCTTAAAACTGGACAGTAAGGTTTCTCCAGAGCTCCTGAAACACAGAGAATGGTAAATAATCAGATGGTCCATTTAGGATAAAGGAATAGTCATGGAGAAAAAGTGGCAGAGCATCAAATGGAATGGCAGTAACTCAGATGCAGTTAAATGAAATGTATCAAGCGAAAGGAAATTATAGATAAAATTAATTATTGATAGTTTTCTTCTGGAGTTATTCGAGTCCTTTAGCTATGAGTTGTTTTTAAGAGAACTGAATTGGATGATTTGGCCACCACCTGGAATATTGGAACCAGATGAGAGTATACACACATCCCCCAAAACCCAGCATCGACCTTCCTAAAAAAGATCATCTGAAAGTTGAGAATGCATGGGCGTGATCTTGGGACACCAACGTAAGCATGTTGAAGTGATCGTTTCATCTGAAGCAACTGACCTGACGGAATACTTGGGGAAAATGTATTGAAGAACATGTCTCAGACATATGGACACCTACTTGACAAAATGTTTGTCTGAGAGTATAAAAACAAATCGTAAGGCACATTGGCACATTATCTATGAAGAAACTGATTTCAAAACAATCAAAAAAGTAGTCTTGGTAAGAGTGGGTAAATATTGAAGTGGAATGAATTTTGGCTTGGGATAATTGAAGGCTAAGGGGGGAAATACTTAATAAGAAATCTATAGTTTGAGTACAAGTGAAGGGAGATCTGGAGAACCTTCTCAGTTTGCGTAAATGTGGTTGTGTTTCCGTAATTACTGTAATTGAATGTATCGCAATAAGCTAAAAGTGAGCCAAAGCCCAGAAAGAATGAAGGAGAACAGAAAGAGTGATTGAGTACATTTAAGACTGAGATAGATAGGTTCTTGATTATCAAGGGGGGGTCAAGGGTTATGGGGAGAAAGCGGGAGAATGGGGTTGAGGAACTTATCAGCCATGATTTAATGGCGGAGCAGACTCGATGGGCCGAATGGCCTAATTTCTGCTCCTACGTCTTATGGTCTTTTGGTCTTAAGATCCAACATCTTGATGAAAGGGAAGCAAAACACACGGAGACCAAGGAGGGAGATTTTTTTCCCTGGGGTGGAGGCCTACTTTCTATCTCCAATCCTCTGAGACAGATACGATAGGGAGTCCCATCCACAGCATCACATACTGAGGGTATCTCTCACCATGCAGAAATCAGGCACTAAAAACCGTCATTTGGTCACCCACAATGAAACCTTCACCTTTAAACCTCGACCAATCCTAAACAGGACCCGTACCTTGGAAAAACATCTGGTTAAGATGGCCCATCTGTAACAAGAAACAGAGGAAGAAAGTCCACAGTGAGGAGCGGGTGTGTGGTATGATCTGGCTCAGAATGTCAGTCAGAGCCCAAGGGTGAGGACATTGGCTTTATGTTTAGCAGCCGCTCAAAGCTTGATATCAACGATTCTCGTTGCTTTATTGCGCTCTCTGCAATATATAATCCAGTAATTAAGCAACTGAACTTGTGCCTTAGAAATCTGAGAGGTCAAGAAAGATATTCCCTTTTCAGGCGGAACTGTTGGAAGTCGGGAGCCCCCTTAAAATTGTGTGGTTTTTGTATCTATATTTAGTACTGACTGTGCGGCATGTCACATAACTGTGTTATATTAGTAACTAGCCCTCTGTCCGCGTAAACAAAAGATTTACTGATGATTTACCATTTTCTGATGAAGGGTCTAGGCCCGAAACGTCAAGCTTTCCTGCTCCTATGATGCCGCTTGGCCTGCTGTGTTCATCCAGCTCCACACCTTGTTATCTCGGATTCTCCAGCATCTGCAGTACCTTTTATCTCTAAACAAAAGATCTGTTAGGCGACATAGTACATTATTATCAATACAATGTCTCTGAAAATAAGAAATACTTGACCTTAGAAGGAATAAAAACTAACCTTTGAATGAAAGTAGGAAGGACACAATGGCCATCATGAGCAGCTGTCTCATTGACAACTGGTTAACACAGGATAAGTTCCCGCGCGTAGAAACACAGGATACTACCAAGAGCCCAGGTTCTCAATCACACAGTCCCCAGACAGATGTCTCTCCAGCTGGAAGATGGACCACAGGAAGAGGAGGCAGACCCAGGGAAGAGTTGGCAAACACCTCAGCTAGAAAGCAGGATGCTGCTTCACAAGTTCAACAAGACTAACACGCTCCGCGCCAACAGACTATTTGTCCTCTGGTATCTGTGAGCCATCCCAAATTGTCACAGTTATGTACTTTCTTCATCTAATTATCTAATACATCGTATCTAAACTGCTGCTTCTTAACAAACTCAGTGACTTGTCAGAAAATTGCTCCACATTGCCAGCTGCCTAAATTAGGCAAATAATCACAGACCGTCAAATAGCAACAATTGTTAAAAGACTCCATACAGACACTCTTACCATTGGCTGCACAATGTGGAAAAGTTTGTTCCTTGCTTGGAAGGACTCCCTGAAGAACTGAGCAAAGTAATCAAAATGTACTGAGATCAGACCCCTGTCCATCTTTGATCATAACTTCCTCTGACATGTACAGACATGTACACAAATATTTGAGCTGACAAGTGATAAGTAACATTCAGGTCACACAGTATCAGACAATTACTGTTTCCAACAAGAGAGAATCTAATCATAGTCCCTTACCAATCAATGATATCACCAATACTGAATCATCCCCCATCAACATCCTGGGGGTTACCATTGACTAGAAAATGAACTGGGCCCACCACATAAACACAACGGCTACGAGAGCAGGTCAGAGGGCAGAATCTAGGAGAGGTTAACCAGGATGGTACTTTATTCCTTGGAATGTAGGAGAAAGAGGGTGACTTTATTGAGGCATATAAAACCATGAGGGGCATAGATAGGGTTAATGCATATAGTCTTTTTCTCAGGGATGGGGAATTGAAAACAAGAGCACATAGGTTTAAGAAGGACCTGAGGGGCAACTTCTTCACACAGAGAGTGGTGTGTATATGGAATGGGCTGCCAGAGGAGGTGGATTTTGGATAGTTATGTGGATGGGAAGGGTTTAGAGGGATATGAACCAATGCGGGCAGTTGGAACTAGCTGAGTGGGCACCATGGACCAGATTGGGCCGAAGGGCCTGTTTCCATGCAGTTGTACTGTATGACTCCATGACTCTAATCCGGCAGTGAGTAACTCACATCCTGACTCCACAAAGCCTGTCTACCATCTACAAGGCACAAGTCAGGAGCGTGATGGAATACTCCCCACTTGCCTGGATGGGTGCAGCCCCAGCAACACTCAAGAAGTTTGGCAACATCCAGGACAAAGCAGCCACTTGATTGGCATCACATCCACACCCCCCACCACCAACACACAGTAGCAGCAGTGTGTACTATCTACAAGATGCACTGCAGAAATTCACCAAAGATCCTCAGATAGCACTTTCCAAACCCATGACCATTTCATAGAATCCCTACAGTGTAGAAACAGGCCCTTCGGCCCAACAAGTCCACACCGATACTCAGAGCATCCCACCCAGACACATCCCCCTACAACCCACCTAATCTACACCTCCCTGAACACTACAGGCAATTTAGCATGGCCAATCAACCTAACCTGCACATCTTTGGACTGTGGGAGGAAACCGGAGCACCTGGAGGAAACCCACGCAGACACAGGGTGAATGTGCAAACTCCACACAGACAGTCGCCCGAGGCAGGAATCAAACCCGGGTCTCTGGTACTGTGAGGCAGCAGTGCTAACCACTGAGCCACTGTGCCACCCATCTAGGAGGACAAGGGCAGCAGATACGTGGGAATGCTACCACCTGCAAGTTCACTTCCAAGCCACTCACCATCCTGACTTAGAAATATATTGCCGTTTCTTCAACATCGCTGGTTCAAAATCCTGGAATTCTCTCCCAATGGCCATTGTAAGTGTGTCCACACTCAGGTACTGTCGCAGTTCCAAAAGAGTGCTCACCACCATGTTCCACAGCACTGTTAGGAATGGTCAATAAACACTGGGCCAGCCAGTGACAGTTACGTCCCTTGAACAATTTTTTAATAAATTCATTCCGTTTCCCCAGCCCATTCCAGTATTTGTAGCTGAATTTTATCCACCTGCCTTTGCTACATATCTTTTGACTAGTCAAAAATGATCAATCTCTGATTTCAAAATGATTAAACTAGCAGCTACTTTTTACGGTGGGGAGTTTCAAAATTCAAACATCCTTCATAGGCTAAGTGCTTACTAACATCTCCCCTCCCTGGCCTGGTATTACATTTAAGGTCATATCCCTTTGACCTACATTTGCCCATCAGTCGGAAATGTTTCTTTCTAATTGTCTGGTTAATTCCTTTCAACATCCTACATGCTTAGTCAAACTTACCCCCTCGACCTCCTGTAGACCGGGGAATTCTTGGTTCTTTAATCCAGTTAATCTCTCCTCATAGCTTAACCCTCTTAGGCCTGGTGGATGTATTGGATCTGTGCTGTACTTCCAATATATCATTTTGAAAGTGCCATGCTTAGTTCTGTCCATCTACAGATCTATATTCTGAACAGATATTTTACTTCAGTTTTCACTGGCGAGCACAGTAAAGTGTAAGTGATAGCTGTAAACAGAGAAATATGACAGTGATTGACATAGCAAAGAAGGTACAGCAGCGTTAAGATCCCAGCTGATTGTAACACAGGACAAGTCAGATCCCATAGTGAAACCTGGCTTGATAGATCATATGTTTAACTTTTACAGTTGGTTACCTCAGGGTTCACCTGAGGCTGCATATGTTCTTTAACAAAAGAACACAGGTTTGTTGCACAATAGAAGAACAACGCAAACAAAGCGATTAATTCAAGACAGCTAGAAATATCTTAAACACAAACATCTAAACTAGGTTTCAACCTGTTCCCTAATAGTAGCTCTTTAAAAATGGTCATTTCCAGAGAAATTTCAAACCTATCTCGAAAATTTTTTACTTAACCGACTCCTTCCAGTTTCTTTGCCTTGAAGCATAGACACAATTTTCCTGTTCCTGTCTGAGTTTGCCCAGATGAATCTTTCACAATTCTGAGGTCCTAAACTCTCCTCAGTCCTGACAACATGGCAACTTCCATACAAACTCTCTTGGATTGGAAACTCCACAGGCTACAAAACACTTTGCCTGAGGTGACTGGCCCTCAATCAAGTAAAATCTTGATTCTTCTGAACTGAGAACTTGAACCTTTTTATTCTGAGGTAATGGCCTTGATAATATTATACTCTATCTGTCATATACTCAACAGTATATACATTTTATCCATTTGCGCCACCGGGGTTCTCCCAGGTACTTGACTGAAGTCATGTACTTTCTCACACCAGGCTGAGATTCTCCAGCATTCTCTGTTTATATTTCAGTTCTCCAGCATCCGCAGTATTCTGCTTTCATTTAGGCCATTATCCAAATTACTTTCCTCCCTCTTTTTAGACAGTTACATTCACAGAACTGACCTACAACCATTGGAGTCTATTCTGAAATCTAAATCCCGAAGCATAACAGTTCTAGTATACACCTCAATGACACAAAACACACTATATTCAAATGAAAGGATAAGAGGTTGGCTAGCATCCAGGGGTGGCATGATGGCTCAGCGATCAGCATTGCTGCCTCATGCCACCAGGGATCTTGGTTTAATTCCACCCTTGAGTAATCGACTGTCTGTGTGGAGTTTGCATGCTCTCCCCGTGTCTGTGTGGGTTTCCTCCATGTGCTCCAGTTTACTCCCACAGTCCAAAGATGTGCAGGTTAGGGGGATTGGCTGTGCTAAATTTCTCCGTAGTGTCTAGGGGTATTTGAGCTAGGTATGGCAAATGTGGGATTATGGGGATTGGGTGATATGTTCTTTGGAGTGTTGGTGTAGGATTCAATGAGCCAAATGGACTCTTTCTGAACTGCAGAGGCTCTATGATTAACACTCAAAGATCCTTAGGAGGAATTAGTATCCTGAGACTGGAAACAGGGACAGCAAATGTAATTCTTATTTTCAAAAAGAGGCATAGAGCATAGTGAATGAATTAGAGACTGGATAGCTTATGTCAGCTTTAGGAAAAGCACATGGCAAAATGATTAGGTAAGTAAAGAAAAGATGGAAAATCTGATAAGATTTTATAGCCAGCATGAATTCTTAAATCTAACATCCTGTTTAACCTTACTGAATATTTTATAGTGAGTAGCCAAGGTCAGAGCGTTGAATGGTTTTCTAAGGCCTTTGTTAAGGTGTTTCTGCAGAATATGAAGGCCAGATCCCTGCTCTATCTGAGCTGATGATCACAAAGAAAGTTACTGCCACCATCTTCATTAAACATAGGAAATTATAGGGTCTGCTTGGTCCAGTGTGGCAGAGGGAAACCACTTCCTGGTCTAACTGGAAGAGTCTCTTGTAGGTAACAAGATCTATTTTTTGGATGCTGGCAACTAGTTACAGATTCCATTGATCTGACAGACATTGTCACAGAGACTTTGAGGAAGACCAGTTGTGGCTCCCAATCCTTCAAGATCCGAGACATGAGGGAGGATCTGGCCAGAGTTGATTGGAAGGGGAGCCAAGCAGGGAAGACAGTTAAGCAGCAATGTCAGGGATTTCTGGGGGTAATTCAGGGGTCATGGCTGCTCCTCGGATGCTCTCTGATGTGCTGCGCTTTTCCAGATCCACGTTTATTGACATTTCCTGGGTCTCTTTTCAAGCAAGTCCCTCAGAATGGTCCAAAATATCCATCTCAAGCTCAGAGTTGAAGAGTTCTTGTGGCAGTGCCCAGGGAGCATTGCCATTGGAAGTTGAAATTTCCCAGGCAATCCATATGGATTTCAGTGTGTCAGGACTTCACCAGGGTCAAACATATATCTCTGATTTGGAGACAGGACCACATTACATTTGTGTCAGCCAGAGTCCTGATTTTCACCTGAGATCGGATAAACAGCTACAGAGTCACTCACCTGCGATGTTCCAGCTTCCTGACTTACGAAACTCACCACCCACAGGAATATTCACAGAGATCAGCGAGGGCAATAGTCATTGCCCCCTTCCTCAAGGCATCAGCCAGTGTTTTTTGGCATGTGCAGTGTTCAAATGCCCCAACATCAATCCCCACCGCCTTTGAAGCTGAGTGTATCATGCGTAAAGGTGTGCCATGGGTGGGGGGGTAAGATGGCAGGTGGGTAAGTGGGCAAGGAGGGCAGTTTGCGGTTCTTGATGAAGTGGGGGACGGGTGTGGCTGAGGGGTTGAGGGAGGGATGGACAGCTGGGCAGCAGGAAATCATTCAGGTAGGGTCAGGGCGTTGGTTGCTAGTGGATTGAATAGTTGGGTTGAATTAGAATTGGACAGATCGGGCGGCCCAAGGGAAGGTAGGGGGAGGTCCAGTGTTGATTGTACAATTTCCCAGGGCTTAGACATTCTTTTCGCTGTTTAGCGCTTGCAAGGAAATGTGCTTTTCCTGACTAACTACCCTGCTGCTCCAATTCGCCAGCTTTCAGTCAGAACGGGAGACGTTCACAGTCAGTTACTGGACTCAGGCTAATTGACAATCAGAGAGGCTTTAGGGTTTTTGCAAGGGTTTTACCTCATGGTTGTTGCCTTAGAACATCCGGGGGGGGGGATGTTGGTGGGTGGGAACAACACATCTCCTTGGGGAATGTCGTCTCCAAACATGAAGAAGATAGAAAATGTGGACCAATCCAATGATGTAGAATCATAATTAGAGCAACCTCTGGGTGCTCTGTACAATTCTACTCTCCATACGCTTCAAAAATGTGTGAGGACATTTGTGGGAAAGATTTACAATGGATGTTCGCAGAACTGAGGCAACCTGGAGCATTAATACAGTCCAGAACTCTTCTCTCCGGAAAATAGGAGGTTCTCCCATATCCTTGAGATCTTTGAGACCTTTGCAGAAACAAACCAGATTTGTTCTTTGTTCCCAAAATGTTACACACCATGACAATTTACACAGTAGTTTTATATTTCAGAAACAAACTTGATTAAGTTTTTTGAGGAAGTTACCAAAAAAGATTGATGATGGCAGAGCAGTAGACATTGTTTACTTGGATTTTAGTAAAGCCTTCGACAAGGTTCCACATGGTAAACTAATTAGTAAAGTTAGATCACATGGGATTCTGGGTGAGCTTGCCAATTCAATACAAAATTGGCTAAACAGCAGGAGACAGAGAGGGTGGAGGGTTGCTTTTTGGACTGGAGGCCTGTAATCAGCGGTATTCCACAGGAATCAGTTCTGGGTCCTCTTTTGTTTGGAGTTTATATAAATGATTTCAATGAGAATATAGAAGACATGGTTAGTAGGTTTGTGAATGACACCAAAATTGGGGGCATTGTAGACAATGAAGAAGGTTTTCTAAGATTACAAAGGGATCTTGATCAGATGAGTCAATGGGCTGAAAAATGGCAGATGGAATTCAGTCTGGATAAATGCAAGGTGCTGTATTTAGTACGACAAACAACAGAATGGCTCATACAATTTGTGGGAGGGTCTTGGGTAGTCAAAGAGTTATAGAGATGTACAGCATGGAAACAGACCCTTCAGTCCAATTTATCTATGCCGACCAGATATCTTAAATTAATCTGGTCCCATTTGCCAGCATCTGGCTCAAATCCCTCTAAACCCTTCCTATTCATGTACCCATCCAGATGCCTTTTAAATGTTGTAATTGTACCAGCCTCCAGCACTTCCTCTGGCAGCTCATTCCATACACACACCACCCTCTGTGTGAAAAAGTTGCCCTCAAGTCCCTTTTAAATCTTTCCCCTCTCACCTTAAACCTATGCCCTCTAGTTTTGAACTGCCCACCCCAGGGGAAAAACCTTGGCTATTCACCCTATCCATGTCCCTCATGATTTTATAAACCTCTATAAGGTCACCCCTCAGCCTCCGACACTCCATGGAAAATAATCCCAGTCTATTCAGCCTCTCCCTATAGCTCAAACCCTCCAACCTTGGCAACATCTTTGTAAGTCTTTTCTGAAACTTTTCAAGTTTCACAACATCCTTTCTATTGCAGGAAGACCAGAATTGCATACAATATTCCAAAAGTGGCCTAAGCACTGTCCTGTACAGCCGCAACATGACACACCAACTCCTGTATTCAATGCACTGACCAATAAAGGCAAGCGTACCAAACACCTTCTTCACTGCCCTGTCTACCTGCGACTCCACTTTCAAGGAACTATGAACCTGCACTCACTGAGGGACCTAAGGGTGGAGGTACATAATTCTTTAGAGTTTGTGTCACATATAGACAGGATGGTTAAAAAGGCATTTGGCACACTTGCCTTCATTGCTCAGTCCTTTGAACATAGAAGTTGGGAAGTCATATTGAGGTTGTACAGGACATTGGTGAGGCCCCTTCTTGAATAATGTGTAGAGTTCTGTTTGCCCAGTTATAAGAATGATATTATTGGTCTGGAGGAGGGATCAAAAGAGATTTACCAGGATGGTTCAGTTGTAAAGAAAGGCTGGATAAGCTGGGATATTTTTGACTGGAGCGTAGGAGGATGAGAGGTGACCTGATAAAAGTTTATCAAATACTGAGGGGTATGGATAGAGTTAGTGGTAATTGTCTTTTCCCTAGGATGGGGAATTTCAAGACTAGGGGGCACATTTTTAAGGTGAGACGACAGAGATTTGAAAAAGACATGACTGGCAAATTTTTACACAGAGGGTGGTTCGCATGTGGAATGAACTTCCTGAGGAAGTGCTGGATGTGGGTACAATTACAACATTTAAAAGATATTTGGATAAGTACAGGAATAGAATTGTTTGGAGGGATATGGGTCAAGAGCAGGCAGGTGGGACTAGTTTAGTTTGGGATTATGTTCATCATGGACTGCTTGGACCAAAGGGTTTGTTTCCATGCTGTATGACTCTAAGAGTCTATAAGTACACTCCTTTGAAAGCTGAAGAAGGGCCTAGACCCAAAACATCAGCCTTCCTGCTCCTCTGACGCTGCTTGGCCTGCTGTGTTCATTTAGCTCCACACCTTGTTATCTCAGATTCTCCAGCATATGCAGTTCTTGCTATCTCCAACCTTAGGCAGTTTAGTTTAAGGAAAAAAGGTGCTACAAGGAAGTAATCACACCACATCTGAGGACACCAGGAACAGGATTTGGGCTATATTCCCAAATTCCCTCATATCTCTGTTCATGGAACACGGCTACCACCAATCTCTTTGAACTGTTCCATTTCTTTGAACTATGTGAATTCAAGACAAAAGACTCCTATGTGCTGCAGAGGAGACATCAGAGATGAAGCACGCTGAGTGACAGAGTGCACACCCGCTGACTATCAAAAATGTTATCCCAAAAGGTAAAGAGGATCACAGAGACATTTTAAAGTCACTCTTGCAACAGGTGGCTCTGTAAAGATCACTTGCTTCATACCAGGCATCCTGGAAAGATGCTGTAATTGCCATACACAAATTAGACTAAAAGCTGCATTCACCTCCACATAAAACTGGCCCTGGACTATTTTTCTGCTGTGGCATTGTACTCTTCTGCTTTGCCTACAGATGCTAGGCATCCTCCTGAGTTAACCAGCAACGATGTCACCACCGCACCAGTTTAATCGTTCACCATCTGTGGGTGGTGGGATTATTATTCCCTGTTGGGAAACATATTTCTGAGATTACAATGAGTAACCACAGTGCAACATCTGCTGTAGGACTCAGTACAACGCAGCTGTCTAATTCAACAAGTAAACACCATGATTTTAGTGTTCAGCAGTGTCTAGTAAAATGTACTTAAAGATAGGGCAAGGTATTTCTAAAGAACCATTGAGTCACATGTAACATCGTATTGAACATTTATAGACAGAGCTGCCATAGGTATGACTTAAGCATAACCTATATAAATCATTAACCAATTGAAGGTTCCACATGAAATTTCTTTACTGTCTTCTCAATATCATCCAGTAACTTAATAAAACTAATGGCTGGGAATCATTTGTTCCACTATTACTTATTGTGACCATCTGTTCCTAGTTTAACTGAATTAGCAAAGACTTTGCACAGTGTGGAGTTACACTGGAGGCAGTTCAGAAGAGATTTACCAGATTAATTCCTGAGATGAGGAGTTTGTTTTATAAAGACAGATTAAGCAGCTTTGGCCAGTACTCTCTGGAGTTTAGAAGAATGAGAGGAGATCTAATTGAGGGATACGATATGCTAAAGGTGGACTGACAGTGTCATGTAGAGAGGATGTTTCCTCATGTGGGACAATGTGCAATGAGAGGTCAGAGCTTTAGGATAAGAGGCAACAGATTTAAAACAGAGATGGGGAGAAATTGCTTCTCTCAAAGAGTCGTGAATGTATGGAATTCACTCCCTCAGAGTGTGGTGGATGCTGGGACAGTGAGTAAATTTAAGGAGGAGATGGACAGGTTTTAATCAGTCACATGTTAAAGGATTATGAAGAATGGGCAGAAAAGTGGAGATGGGGCTGAGATGAGATCAGCCATGATCATATTAAATGGCAGAGCAGCCTCGAGGAGCTGAATGGCCTACTCTTCTAATTCATTGTGGGATGTGTGCGCCTCTAGCTGGGCCAGTATTTATTGCCCGTCCCCACTTGCCCTTGAGAAGGTAGTGGTGAGCTACCTTCTTGAACCTCTGCAGTCCATGTGCTATAGGTTGACCCATAATATCCTTAGGGAGGGAATTCCAGGATTGTGATCCAGTGGCAGTGAAGGAATGGCAATATATTTACAAGTCAGGATAGTGAGTAGCTTGGAAGGAAACTTGGAGGTTGTGGTATTACTGTATCTGCTGCCCTTGTCCTTCCAGATGGAAGTGGTTGTGGGTTTGGAAGGTGCTGCCTGAGGATCTTTGGTGAATTTCTGCAGTGCATCTTGTAGATAGTACACACTGCTGCTACTGAGCGTCTGTGGTGGGGGGAGTGGATGCTTGTGAATGCTGTGCCAATCAAGTGGCTGCTTTGTCCTGGATGGTGTCAAGCTTCTTGACTGTCGTTGGGGCTGCACTCATCCAGGCAAGTGGGGAGTATTCCATCACAGTCCTGACTTGTGCCTTGTAGATGGTGGACAGGCTTTGGGGAGTCAGGAGGTGAGTTACCCACCGCAGTATTCCTAACCTTTGACTTCTCTTGCAGCCATTGTGTTTATGTGGTGAGTCCAGTTCAGTTTCTGGTCAATGATAGCCCCTAGGATGTTGATAGTGGGGGATTCAATGATGATAACACCATTGAGTGTCAAGGGGTAGTGGTTAGATCACCTCTTATTGATCACAGCCTGGCATTTGTACATCATGAATGTCACTTGCCACTTGTCAGCCCAAACCTGGAAATGGCTCAGATCTTGTTGCATTTGAACATGGACTGCTTCAGTATCTGAGGAGTCACGAATGGTGCTAAACATTGTGTAATCATCAGCAAACGTCCCCACTTCTGACCTTATGATGGAGGAAAGGTCATTGATGAAGCAGCTGAAGATGGTTGGGCCTAGGACACTACCCTGAGGAACTCCTGCAGAGATGTCCTGGAGCTGCTGCTCCTAGTTCTTAAGTTCCTCACTTGTCGTTTGTGAGCTGCTCCCCCATCACGGTCTCTGTGGCCACAGTATACCACAGGGTCTGTCTTGCTCCACCCTCGCACACTCCATAGAGCACATTAGCAACATCACTGTGAAGTCCATCATTCTACTGCACCCCCTCTTTCAGCTGCCCTCCTCTGGCAGAGATGGCTGAAGTATAGACATACATTGCACATGTCATTACATTCAGGAAGCTGCTTCCTTCTCCCAATGTACATGTGACTCCCTAACACAGTACTGACTCTATGAATCTAAGGGAAAAAGAGTTTTAGCCTCAAGCTGTGTGACATTTTGTATGGTTATTTTTAAAAGCTGCTGATTTTGAAAGGTTGCTTCTGCAGGGCATAATCAGCCTTTCCCTTCCCTCCTACGTTGTGGAGCTCTGTTGCAATACTGTTCTGAAAAGTGTCTACTGCTGTAATTTTTTTCCAGCAATTTCTTGGTCTCCAAGTAATAACATTCAGTTTTATCGCAAAGTAGTCTCATAGAAGCCTGCTTTCAATCCTTTGCTGGGGAGGCAATGGCCCTAGTGATATTATTACGGGACTGTTAATCCCGAGACCCAGATAATATCCTGGGTTCAAATCCTGCCACAGCAGATGGTTGAATTTGAATTCAATAAATATCTGGAATTACGAATCTACTGATGACTGTGAATCCATTGTTGGAAAAACCCATCTGTTCACTAATGTCCTTTAGGGAAGGAAACTGCCCTCCTCACCTGGGCTGGCCTACATGTGACTTTTCCCCTTGCATCTTGAACCTACAACCCCTGGAATTTGACATTTCCACCCAGGGAAACAGATTGTGACTATCTGCCCTATCCATGCCCCTCATCATTTTATAAAATTCTATCAGGACACCCCTCAGCCTCCAATACTCCAGCAAAAACAATCTGAGTTTGTTCAACCTCTCCTTATAGCTAATACCCACCTATCCAGGCAACATCCTGGTAAACCCCTTCTTCACCGTCTCCAAAGCCTCCATATCCTCCCTATAGTGTGATGACCAGAACAGTACACAATACTCCAAATAAGGCTGAACTAAAGTTTTATACAGCTGCAACATGATTTGCTAGTTTTATACTAAATGCCCTGACTGACAAAGGCAAGCATGCCATATGCCTTCTTTACCAACTTACCCACTTGTGTTGCCACTTTCAGGGAGCTACAGACTTGCAATCCCAAGATCCCTCTGCATGTCAATGCTCCTAAGGATCCTGCCATTTACTGTACACTTTCCTTTTGCATTTCACCTCCCAAAACGCATCACCTTACACTTGTACAAATTAAACTCCATTTGCCATTCCTCTACCCTGCTTTTTAGCAGGGTATATTCTGTGGTATCCTTTGACAACCTCCTTCACTCTCCATAACTCCACCAATTTGCATGTCATCTGCAAACTTACTAATTATACTACCTACGCTTTCATCCAAATCATTTATATATATATTTCAAACAACAGAGGACCCAGTTCCGATCCTTGCAAAACACCACTGGTCACAGATCTCCAGACAGAAAAACACCCTCTGAAGCTACCCCCGTCTTCTATGACTAAGCCAATTTTGCATCCAACTTACCAACTCACCGTGTAAAATACCATGGGATTCTCCTTAATCCTACTTGCCAAGGACATTTACAGTTCTTTTACACTCTCCTAATTCCTTGTTCAAGGTCTTTCCTGCTTCCTTTATATTTCCCAAGGGCTGTATCTGATTTCAGTTTTCTAAGCTAATATATGCTTCCTTTATCTTCTTGACCAAACTTTCAATATCTCTTGTCATCCAGGGTTCATGAATCTTGCTATCCTTATCTTTCATTCCCATAGGAACATCCTGCTCCTGAACTCTGGACAACTGGTCTTCAAAAGACTCCCACATGTCAGATGTGGGTTTACCTTGAGTAACTGCCCCCAATCTAATTTCTCCAGTTCCTGCCTAATACTGTTATAATTAGCTTTTCCACCAATTTAGCTCTTTCAGCCGAGCACCAGTCTCATCCATTTCTATCTGAAAACGTATGGAATTATGATCACTGTTGCCCAAATACTCCCCTGCTGAAACTTTGATCACCTGGCCAGGCTTGTTCCCCAATACAAGGTCTAGTATGAGCCTTTCTCTAGGATCTACGTATTATTTCAAGAAACCCTCCTGATTGCATCTAACAAATTCTGCCCCATCTAAGCCCCTGTTACTAGGGAAATCCCAGTCAATATTGGGGAAGTTAAGATCACTCAATACAACAAACCTGCTGTTTTTACATCTTTCCATGATCTTCTTACATATGTCTTCCTCTATTTCCCATTGGCTATTGGGAGACTGATCGTATAACCTCAACATACCTTACTTACTTTTGAGTTCGACCCATAAGGTCTCGCTGGACGAGCCCTCTCTTAGTGCTGTTGTGACATTCTCGTTAATCAGTAACACAACTCTCTTACCCCTTTAAATCCCTCTCTGTCTCACCTGAAAATCTGGAATGTTGAGTTGCCAGTTCTGTCCTTCTCTCAACCAGGTTCCTGCAATAGCTGCAATATTGTAGTTCCATGTACTAATCCAGGCTCTAAGCTCATCTGCCTAACCTGTTATACTCCTGGCATTGAAATAAATACACTTCAGACCATTAGTCTGCCATGTTCATTAACCTGGTCCTGCCTGTTCTTCCAATTAGACTTATTTTTAGCCACTGTCTTCTGTTTAAACACTCCATATACTGACCCATTGCTCTGTTTCCCTCCCCGCGCCCCCCACCTCCAATGCCACATTAGTTTAAACCCTCCCGAGTGGTGATAGTAAACCTCCCTGCCAGGATATTGGTGCCCCTCCAGTTTAGGTATAACCCGTCCTTCTTGTACAGGTCCCTCCTGCCCCAGAAGAGATCCCAATGATCCACATACCTGAAGCCCTCCCTGCCACATTAGGTCTTTAGCCACATGTTATGCTGTACTGTATTCCTATTCCTAGCCTCCCTAGCACGTGGCACAGGAATTAATCCCGAGATTGTAACCCTACGATTCTTGTTTTGCAATTTCCTACCTAACTCCCTGAACTCCCTTTGCAGGACCTCATCCCTCTTTCTGCCTGTGTCATTGGTACCAATGTGGACCATGACCACAGGCTGGTCACCCTCCCCCTTTCAGAATATCCTGTGCCCGCTCAGAGACATCATTGACACTGCCACCAGGGAGGCAACACATCATCTTGGAGTCTCACTCACAGCCTCAGGAACACCTATCTGTGACTATACACTCCCCATCACTACTACTTACCTACACTTCGACCGTTCCTACTGCACAACAGAGCCAGTCGTGGACCCACTAGTAGTCTAAGGAAAGGGGTTTGAGTCCTATGGTAGCTGGCGGTGAAATTGAGTTCAGTAAAATTCTGGACCAAAATGATAACTTGGTAATCATGGAATCCCTTTTGGAAAGAAAATCTGCCATTCTTTACCCATGTGGTGTCCTTATGATTCTCAATGTGGTTGATCCTAACTGCCCTAATTAAGGATCAGCAGTAAAAGTTACCCCAGCCACTGATGTCCTATCCTGTGAAAGGATAGAGATAAAGGGTGAGTCGGAAGTTAGCTCACAAGCACACTGGGGAACAATTTTTATACAATGATGCCAGAGAGGAGTTCAGTTATTTTAGCTTTAAACCTCCACTATTTCACCAAATATCTCAGAAGCACAGAATGTATGATCATTGTCTGGCGGCGCTGAAAGAGAAATCTGTGATTCCAGTGCGAGGTTTATAAATTTACAATCTGTTCCCCTTATTAATCAATGTCCTTTCCCTTTCGTCTCTGAAGCTGAAGTAGCAAGGCTATACCAACCCTTACACTGTGGAGCATTTAAATAATTAAATAATGCCTCACGTGAAACGGGATCAGTGTGAATGCTAATAGCAAGACTCCCCATCCACAGTGAAATGTGAACTGCCTGTGAGGTCAAAGATGGACCATTCTGACACCAGTTTTATCCAGACATAGAATTCATTTTGCAGGGTGACCACCTTGAGCCCTGGGGATTCTGCCTCCAAATCGAGCTGGATTATTGCCCCAGAGCTATTTCCAATTGTCCTGGCAGGACTGAGATGAGGAGAAATGTCTTCACCCAGAGAGTGAGGAGTCTGTGGAATTCTCTGTCATAGAAAGCGGTTGAGGTCAAACATTGATGTTTTCAAGAAGGAGTTAGGTATATTCTTAGGACTAAATGGACCAAGGGGTATGGGGGGAGCAAGCAGGAACAGGGGACTGAGTTGGACAATTAGCTATGTTCACATTGAATGGTGGAACAGGCTCGTATGTTTCTATTTGATCAGGAAGGACTTTAGGCTCTTTGGGGACCTAACTACTCTATCACATCCCCTCTAAGAGTGGGCTGTTGCATTCTGGTAGGTGTAAGTACAGCCTCGCAGCTAAGGGACACCCATCCAAAAAAGACATAATTGTCATTGTACTTCACAGAAGTCAGGAGGTGCCTGAGTGTATAATATGAATGTATCTGGTTCAAATGGGATCACCACCAACTGCAAGGGCCCTTCCAAGCCACTCACCATGCTGATTTTGCAGAGCAATAAAAGAAGGTCAAGTGTGTAAATCTTAACACTTTGGCTGAGAGTTGCACACAAGAAAAGAAGCAGAGATCTCGTTACCTGGCCAACATTCAGGTTATTCTAAGGATGAAGCTGGGAGGCCACAAAAGGACAATGGGAAGGGAGCACATGCTTTTTGAATCTTGACCCTGGGGTTGCTGGGACAATAATCTTGTATTAAAGCCAATCGCCCTTCATAATTCATTTGAAGAAAGACTAGTTGCACTGAAAGTCTAAGTGTGATGTGATTCATTGGGTGGGAGGTCCCATTAACCTTTTTGATGTGATGTGCCTTTACAGTGAACCTAACGCTGGAGGTGTATACTGAATTCCTTCCATGATTCATTGCAGTAAATATCCAATGTTATGTTTATCACATTTGGCAAGTTTTCAACAGTTTTGAAAAATTATGTTGTGAATTAGTATGAATAATGTATTTCACAGAAGTCAGGACGTGCCTGGGTGTATAATATGAATGTATCTAGTTCAAATGGCGTTACCAACAACTGCAAGGTCCCTTCACTATCCTCACTACGAAATATATCGCCGTTCCTTCACTGTCGCTGGGTCAAATCCTGAAATTCCCTCCCTAATGGCATTGTGGGTCAGCCAAGAGCACATGGACTGCAAGGGTTTAAGAGGCAGCTCACCACCACCTTCTCAAGGGGGCAACTAGGGACAGGACAATAAACGCTGGCCCAGCAAGCAATAGCCACATCTCCTCAGTGAATATCCACTGCTCCATGACAGAGTTTGCCCAATTATTGAAACAAGACTGACGGCCCAATACAGACCAGCCTCGGGTCTCCCAGCTGTGGTACATGCTGTATTTGCAACATTGGTTATGGACCTGAAAATACCTGGTAACCTGTTTCTATCCCATTTAACCTGATTATAAACATCACTTTAATAAAGAAGAAATTGCCAGAAGACACATTGCGGTAACATACACCTGATACTCCAGGCACCAAGTGGCTATATTAATGCAACTTTGAGGTTTGATAGATTTGGCAATGCCTCCTCACAGATGTGATCTAAGTATGAGATATATTCTCATTCCCAGCAAGTGAAAATTGCACCTTGTGCAAATTGTGCCAATCTCGTACTCTGTTTATAACTCCTGGCTTACTCCAGGTACCAGGCTTCAGTTTATGATCATTTCTCTGACACCTTGAAGCACAGTGCTGTGTCAAGTGATGTGTCTGGAAACAGATCCTACATTCCCCATGATAAATCTCACAGCTAAAATTGAGCTCACAGCCAGCTGACCCTTCAAATGTATCAGGGCCATGTAGGCCATTGTAGTGCTCCAATAATCAGCCATGTACCATTTTACAGAGAGCAATATGTGTCTACTTGCATTGATCTTGCTTTTAGAAGCTGGCAGGGAAAAGGACCATGAATATTACACTCACAATGGTCGTGTTCTAGATGGGCCTGGCATTTGCAGTCCAGTAAAAGAACGTCAAGTGTGTAAATCTTAACACTTTGGCTGAGAGTTACACACAAGAAAAGAAGCAAAGATTTCATTTCCTGATCTAGATCGCACACCAGTGAGGAAGCATTCTGAATGCACTGTAACACCAAAGATTTGCAAATGAAGCCAACATCAGAACATCAGGTTATTCTAAGAATGAAGCTGGGAGGCCACAAAAGGACAATGGGAAGGGAGCGCATGTTTTTTGAATCTTGACCCTGGGGTTGCTGGGACAATAATCTTGTATTAAAGCCAATCACCCTTCATAATTCATTTGAAGAAAGACTCAGTTACACTGAAAGTCCAAATGTGATGTGATTCATTGGGTGGGAGGTCCCATTAACCTTTTTGATGT
>JAHRHZ010000023.1:3027002-3071998 GCA_024137785.1 Ginglymostoma cirratum
ATACTGAATTCCTTCCATGATTCATTGCAGTAAATATCCAATGTTATATTTATCACATTTGGCAAGTTTTCAACCGCTTTGAAACATTATGTTATGAATTAGTATGAACAATGTTTAACATTGAGTAGGCTTTACCTGTTGGTCTAGCCAGCAATGCCACGTCCCACAAACAAATAAAAATCAGTCTTTTTATATTTTCTGTTAGAGTTCAACCTTCTAAACATGAAATAAGCAAAATTTAGAATGAATATTGTTAAGGGTTCTCTATTAACTCCTGAACTGTAATCATTGTCTTATACATTGCATGGATGTGCGAACAAGTTACAAACTTAATTTTTCAGCCAGTTTTTCTCTCATATTACACCAGACCATGCATCAAGATACTTCTGTGTTACTATGGAAACTTACCTCCAAGTCCTGTCTCCACATTAATGAATCCAAATTATTGTGGTCTTTTACCTCAGGCAAGGTAATAAATACTCCTAGGAAATAATCAAACTGTTACAGTGAAGGGAATGGATTCAGAAGCCGCAATATAGTTTGTTTTGAGATCCTGCACTTTGGTACAAGGGTTATCTTTAATATCTTGGCCAATTTGTGAAGAATTGGAAAATTACCCAAGTCAATTTGATGATCCGCTCATGGTGAGACTTGATGTGTATGTTGTCTCAAAATTTTTCTGCAGTTTTATAAGATTGTGTCTAAGAGGAATGTGTGGAGAGAACAGCTTCACTTGTGAATATGAATTCAGTGGCAGCTGTGAAGAATCCATGTAGAGACCAGCATAGCCATTGATTTAAACATTGACTTCCCACATGACCTATGCAGGAAGTTTAATCTGGCCAAATTTTCTGGCTTTGCAAATCTTGAAAGTGCAAGTAACAAGTTAGTCCAACATAACAAGCATGGGGCTGGATGAACACAGCAGGTCAAGCAGCATCATAGGAGCAGGAAACTTGACGTTTCGGCTCTGTTTTCTCTGACATATTTAAGTATATTCATTACTCTGTGGGAGCTGTTGGCAGCATTGTACCCAATGGGAAACACAAAAGCAATGTTGTGGAGTATAGTTAAACTATTAACTGTGGAATACCAATATTATTTATTCTGATTGAGAAAAAAATAATTGACTATCTGGACCATAATCTTCAAAACAACCTGATTGTCTAATTGAAACAAGATCAATAATCTTAGGATCTTACAGCTCAAAAAGCGACCATTTATCTCACTGAAAGTGGGCTGGCATCTGCTAAAATTTATCTGGCTATACTACTGCGTATGTAAATACTTGTCCTGTATGTATAGACCAAAAATGGGAAAGAAAGCAGGAAAGTCTTTTCAAAAATCCTTTGCCATTTTATTAGAAGTTTTGCAAGCAACCTTTTTACATTTACAGAATCACAGAATTATTACAGTGCAGAAGGATACCATTCAGCCCATTGTGTTTATGCTGCCTCGTTGAATGAACATTGTTGTCTCATGCCAATCTCCTGGCTATTCCCCATATCCCAGCGCATTTTTTTATTCATTCACTGGAAATGGGCATCTCTGGCTCAGCCAGCATTTATTGTCCATTTCTAATTGCCCAGAGGGCAGTTAAGAGCCACATTGCTGTGGGTCTGGAGTCACATGTAGGCCAGACCAGGTAAGGATGGCAGTTTCATTCCCTAAAGGGCATTAATGAACCAGCTGGGTTTTTCTGACAATTGATTCTTGATCTTCATTAGACTCTTAATTCTAAATTTGTTTTATTGAATTCAAATTCTATCATTTGCTATAGTGAGATTCGAACTCAGGTCCTCAGAACATTACCTGGGTCTCTGGATTGATAGTCCAATGATAATACCACCAGGCCATCGCCTCCCTTTTTTTTAATAACATTATTTCTATCCAAATAATAATTCAATATCCTTTTGAATATCTCAATTGAACCTCCCTCAAGCACATTTCCTGGCAGTGAACTGTACTCTAACTACTCATCAAGTGAAAAGGTTTTTCCTCACAACACCCTTGCTTCCTTTGTAGATCATTTTAAATAGACACTCCCACATTTTTGTTTGATTTGTGAGTAGGAACAGTTTCTCCTTGTCTACTCTGTCCAGTTTGCTTATGATTTTGAAAATTCCTATGAAATCTCCTCTCTGCTGCCTTGTCTCCAGGGACATCAGTCCCAGCCTTTTCAATCAGTCCTCATCACTGAAGTTTCTCTTGTTAACTGCTCCTGGACAGTCTCCAATGTATTAGGGTCTTTCCTATAACGTGATGCCAAGAATTGTACTCAATATTGCAGCTGAAGTTTAACTAAGGTTTTGCACAATTTTGACTGCGTCCTCATATTATTCTTCTTAAGTTCTCTGCTTGAATCATAAAATCCCTCAGGTGTGAAAATTTGGCCCCTTGAGTCTGCACCAACACTCTGAAGAACGTCCCACCCAGGCCCACCCTTATCCCTGTAACCCCACATTTCCCATGGCTAATCCACCTAGCCGAAGCATCCCTGGACACAATAGGCAATTTCCAACGGCCAATCCACCTAACCTGCACAACTTTGGACTGTGGGAGGAAACTGGAGCACCCGGAGAAACCCCACGCAGACATGGGGAGAATGTGCAAACTCCTCGCAGACAGTCGCCTGAGGGTAGGATTAAACCCGGGTCCCTGGCACTGTGTGGCAGCAGTGTTAACCATTGAGCCACCGTGCTGCCCAGTTTGAGGGTAGATCTGATCCCCAGCACAATGGCAATCGCCTTGAGGGGGATAAAGGGATCAGTGCTGCAATGATATCGCCTGCAACTGGGATCACACTCTACGCTGTTGGTGCCAAACGGAGCCATCTGACTGATAAAGCCAAGTGAACCCATAAGCCCCAGCCACCTTCCCAGTGTAGTTGTCCCTGAGCTGTGTGATTGTGAGGATGGAGACCCCTGGGAAACACTGCAGTAACCAATCAGTGAGAGGCAACGCAGCTTCCATTTCCGGCTGTGGCTGTGCAAATTCAGAGGAGTGTTTAGGGATAGGGGGAAAGGGCAGGGTATTGCTGATAAAGAATAGTACCGGTTCAGGCTGGGTGGGCTGAATGGCCTCCTTCTGTACTGTGCCACAGGTTATTCTGAAGGAGACTCACATCAGACTTGAAACATTAACTCTGCTTCTAGCAGATGCTGCCAGACCTGCTGAGAGTCCCTGGTCCTTTCTGTTTCTGTTTGAGTCTCATACACCTTGGGTTTGTTCATACCTGATGTAACCTACAGTTGGGGGTCCAAACTTGGCATTGAACCCATTCCAAGTTGATTTACGCACGAGTGTTGCTGCCTGTGGCTCTGAATATTCAGAATGCATTAGACAGGAAGGACTCACTGCAAATGCAGAACGGTCGTGTAGTTAGGGAGGAGAGTTCCAGTCAGGGGCAGATCATACAAATAACTACTGCCTGGGAGTAATAATGCTGTTATTGCTTTCAGATTGGTCTTTGCAATATTAATGTTCTTTAGGAATAAACAGATCCACACGATGAAGAGAATGTGATACACCAAGACCTTAGTGGGCTCTCTCCCCACAATGTTCACGGGCGAAGGTTTAGAGAATTCAGCCATGTTGTGTATCCTGAATGAAGTTGCGAATGAGCAATTACCATTTTATAATTGGTAGAAATCACACCAGAGTTTAACAGGACTGTTCACCTCTCTTTGGAATCTGCTCAGCAAGGTGGGCAGTGCAACAGAGGTCAGCTACAAAGCTCAGCCTAAAATACTTCACCAAATTATGGTCAGGATGATGCAGGAGTGAAGGCAATGTAGCCAAAGATTGATCGGATTAGTACACATAAAGCAGAAATGTTTGTAATTGTTACCATTGTCAAAAAAGTTCTTTCTTCTGTTGTGTGCCTCTGTCCAGTGAAGAGCTACACTTGTGAAGGTTAAGGCTTTTTGTAAGTTTCCTGATTATGGTGCTCGAACAAGGGTGAGATTTGGAACCTCAAAAGTAAATGAACACAACCAAAAGCATTGACCAGACATGAAAGAAAAAGTGGAACAAAAACAGAAGTTGCTGGAAAAGCCCACCAGGTCTGGCAGCATCTGCGAAGGATAAAACAGAGCTCACGTTTCGGGTCCGGTGAACCTTCCTCAGGAAAAAGTAACCGTTTTATGTTTATTCACCTGACAATTTGACTCGGGACAGATAGTGGTTAATCAAGTCAGTTTGTAGGAACATAAGAACAGGAGTAGGCCATTCAGCCCCTCGAGCCTGTTCCACCATTTGATGAGATCATGGCTGATCTCTGGCCTGACTCTATAGTCCGGCTTATGGCCCATATCCCTTAGTACGTCTTCTTAACAAAAAATTATCAATCTCAGGTTTAAAATTAACAACTGATCCAACATCCACTGCCGCGTGTGGAAGAGAGTTCCAAATCTATCCCACCCTTTATGTGTAGAAATGCTTCCTAACATCTCTCCTGAATGGTCTGGCCCTCATTCTCAGACTATGCCCCTTGTTCCAGGAAGTGCATCCAATAGCTTATCTTTACCTACTTTGTCCTTTATTGTTAAAATATTGAAGACTTCAGTCAGATCTCCCCTTAACCTTCCAAGATTGTAGAGTAAACAGGCCAACTTTGTATAATCTCTCCTCATAACAACCCTTGAAGTCCAGGTATCGTTCTTGTAAACCTATAATTTACACCCTCAAGTGCCAATCTATCCTTCCTAAGGTGTGGTGCCCAGATCTGTTCACAGTAAAACAGTGTGAAGATTTGCAAAAAAAACAAATAACTTGGAATGCTAGAAATCAGAAACAAAAAGAGGCTGCTTTAAAGATGTTTCTAAAATAATGTGGGATATACGTAAGGTGGATGGCAGGTGTCTTTTCCCCAGGGTGGGGTCTTTCAAGACCAGGGGCATCTTTTTAAGGTGAGGTGAGAAAGGTTTAAAAAGGATGGAAGCAATTCTTTTTACACGGAGAGTGGTTTGTGTGTGGAATGATCTTCCAGAGGAAGTGGTGGATGCAGGTACAGTTACAATGTTTAAAAGACATTTGTTTGAGTACATGAGTAAGAAACGATTGGAGAGACTTAGACCAAGCGCAGGTGGGTGGGACTAGTTTGGTTTGGGATTATGATCGACATGGACTGGCTGGGCTGAAGGGTCTGTTTCCCTGCTGTATGACTCTATAACAGAAAGTGCTGGAGAATATCAGCAGGTCCGGCAGCATCCGTAGAGAGAGAAACAGAGTTAACGTTTCAAGTCCACTGATCCTTCTGCAGACGATTTTCAGTGCAATGAAGACTTGCAATTTGTAACTGGTCAGGGTCAACATAATGAGTAACCTAATGATAAGTTAATAAATTCAGTCCCATCATTTAATCACAAATTTAGAAATGAAGGGTACTTTTACAGCAGCATATGTCTAAAAGTGACAACAGCATGGTACAAATCTGCTATGATGGTTATTTTGAGTCCAGTGGCCTGTGTGATTCATGCATTATTTTAACAAATCCATGCCTCATTTAGGGAATATGAATGAAAACAGTGGAATATCCTATAGACATGTAGTAAGGGAGGCAGGATGGAATACAGAAAGGAAGATTGAGTAATCATACTAAATTATTATAGATGTACCTTGATAGCAATATTTCCAAAGGGCTTTAAAATATTTTCAATAAATTAGTTCATCTGTTTTTGCTCTTGATTTTTTTTCCTTCCCCTGGAATTTAAATTGCTGCAAATTACTCAAAATTGAGTTAAAATAAATGGCATGTCAGTAATCTCTTGAGGCTACACTTTTTCATAGAATTAGCAACTTAGCACACATTTTTCAGAAGCAGGAAACTGATATTGGTCCAAGTATCCAGGAAGATATTCTCAATGAACCTGTTCAGAGAAATTTTGACATGGCATGGGAGTAGGTGGGTCCTGAATCTGGGCCTCCTGGTCCAGACGTTGTGACATTACCACTGCACCACAAGAGACCTTAAGTGTCAGTGCATCCAATTACCATAAATGTGAATGGTACATTTGAATGGACGTTTGATGGGAGCTACAGTGGTTCACATTGCTGCCTCACAGTGCCAGGGACCCAGGTTCAATTCCACCCTCATGTCACCATCTGTGTGGAGTTTGTACATTGTCTCCGGGTGCTCTGGTTTCCTCCCACAGTCTAAAGATGTGCAGGTTGGGGTGGATTGGCCTTGCTACATTATCCCACTGTGTCCAGGGGTATGTAGTTCCTGTGGATTGGCCATGGGAGGTTCAGGGTTGTGAGGATGGATTGGGGTGCTCTTCAAAGGATTGGTGTAGACTTGATGGGCTAAATGGCCTGCTTCCACGCTTTAGGAATTCTATTCATTGAACGTTCTGTATCGTGTAATGATTAACAAACAAATACTTTTTTGCCTGAAGTTGCTTCTTTGGCTAACAAGTTTAACATTTTAATCATCATGATTGTATTAGGTAACTTGGTGGTTCTGTTTTGTTTGACAGGATCCACTCATTTCTCAAGAATCTGATACCATTAGTTGACTGACTGTTTTTTCCCGACTAATCAAATTGAGGTTAAGGTAATGTTAACAGAAACTGCCCCATTGAAATCTGACCATTCGCTGCATTCAGTATATGTGCCCTGAGTTATTAGCAGAAGATTTCAATTTCCCAGTTTTGAACACAAGTTAAATATTGACTCCAGTTCAGGTGTAAAAGTTGTAAGTTATTGATTTGAGACTTCACTAAGTATGAGTAAGTAACAATGGTCAATACTGGGATCTAAATTATGTATTCCTAAAGGCTCCAGATTAATTAGATTACCACATGGTTTCCTTCCAATGAACTGAATGGGAACTCACAGAATGAGAATCATTGACTTAAATCTAGCCTTGCCTCTTCACTAAGCAACAGGTTGAGGCAATGAGTCACATCACGATGCTAAATTTACTTTTTATAAAAATCAATCATTTTTGATCAATTTCAGACCATGTGTTGTGTTAACACAAAAGTTATTAATGACTTTCTGAATTGGTGTCAAGAAAATAATGCAAAGATGTCTTGTAGAACATATAAGGATCTGTTAACTAAATGCGTGAAACATTAGATGTGATCAATGTTTAAAATATACCGCTATCATTTGAGACTTTGGATTTTACAGTAGAAGCAAATGAGTTTTACGTTTATTTCTGTGAAGGTGACTTTTTAAGAGGTCAGAGAGTCATGTTTGAACACTAAAATTAAAAGTAGTTTCCAGGAATGTATGAGACTTAAGCCAAATGACTCTATAAAGTACTTGATGAATTAATTGATTAAATATTTACAAAGTTGAACCTTTGTGACATACAGAAAGCTAGATCAGACACTATAATCAGCTTACAGTTGAGAAGAACAGTTTCATAGCAACAGAAAGACAGCTTATGCAAGCTTATGCAAGTTTTCAGAGCCGTAAAGAAGTCTCAAAGCAATTTTAGCAGCTTAAGGAGACAGGGATTTTCTCAAAGTTCTCTTTGGAAAAATCAGTGAAGCTGATGGTGTCTGTGTATCTTGCAGAGAGAGAGTAATGAGAGTGTAGGAAAGAGATTGAGAGTCTAGTGGCATTCTGTAAAGACAACCTCTCCCTCAATGTCTGCAAAACAAAGGAGCTGGTCATTGACTTTAGGAAGTGGATTGGAAGACATGTCCTGGTCTGTACCAAAGGAGCAGAGGTGGAGCTGGTCCACAGCATCAGGTTCCTGAGAGTGATGGTCACCAACAATCTGCCCTGGTCCATCCACATCGATGCAATGGTCAAGAAAGCACAAAAATGCCTCAACTTCCTCAGAAAGCTAAGGGAATTCGGCATGCCTACAAAGACTCTTACCAAATTTTACAGATGTACCATAGAAAGCATCCTATCCAGATGCATCATGGCTTGCTTTGGAAAATACTCTGCCCAGGACCGCAAGAAATTACAGAGAGTTGTGAGCATAGTCCAGTCCATCACGAAAACCAGCCTTCCATCAACTGACTCCATCTACACTTCCCACTGCCTCAGGAAAGCAGCCAATATAATCAATGACCTCTCCTACCCCAGTTATACTGTCTTCACTCTCTTCCATCAGGCCTGAGATACAAAAGTTTGAAAACACATACCAACAGATTGAAGAACAGCTTCTTCCCTGAAATTATCAGACTTATGAACAGACCTCTCATATATTAGAGTTGATCTTTCTCCACACCTTCTCTGTAGCTGTCACACTATATTCTGATTTCTGATCTATTACCCTGATGTACTTACGTAAGGTATGAATTGCCTGGTTAGCACGCAAAATGATACTTTTCACTGTATGTCGGTACCTATGACGATAATAAATTAAAACCAAATCATTGATTATGTAAAAGATGCCCATAGGTAGCACTTGAATATGATGGGATCATTTTGTCCACTTGTAACATGAGTCTAAAGGGATCACTGGCATTAAATGGTAAAGGATTAACCATTGAGACATCTTCACCAGAAGAGGCCGGTATTTGGTTAACAAGGAATGATTCATTACAGAATCTCTTATGGTTAATGGATTAAATTAGTTTAGGAGGGTAAACTACACTAACGTTATCCAAAAGGCATTGTTATCTCCTAAGAGATAGTAACAATGGCCTGGATTTTCTGATAGACAGTTGATATTCCAGTGTAGGTTGGAGGTGGAACCCTGCAGAACTCCCATTGGAGCAGACTCCAAAGGAATTTTCCAGGATATTGAAGAATCCGCTGGAGAATTCTCTCTGTACGGAACCCACTGAAAGTCTCCATTCAAATTAGAGATTTTGGAGGGTTCCAACAACTTAAGTTGATATTTACTCTGGGAAAGTTAGACTATTATACACTTAGGCTAACTTTTGACCATAGAACCCCTACTACCCTCACGTTCCTTCAACATCAGCTCCCCCACCCCCAACACCACCTATATCTCCCAGATGCCACTGCACTGTTCTAGAACTAACATTCACTCACTTACTCTAGACTGACCACACCACATTTTTACCTCTCCAGACCTGGCACATATCATCCCCCGTTTGGACCTCATCCACCCTGTCCTCATTCCTGACTCTCTGCCTTCCATTCTTTCATTCTCGATCTCCTATGATCCCTCACTCCCAGACACAAACCCCTTTCTTCTGCTCCCTCACCCCCAGGATACAATTCCACCACACCAAGGAACTAACACATACTGTTCACTGAGCCCATTGGACCTGGCCTCCCAAACGACCACAACATTTACACATTCCTCTTACCACATTGTATCCTGGCACCCTGCCCACCTGGACCTTTATCCTCTACCCAGTTACCATCCATTTAGAATAGAAATACATTTCAGGATGGTGAGTGGCTTGGAGGGAAACTTGCAGGGTGTGGTGTTCCCATGTATCTGCTGCCTTTGTCCTTCTAGATAGAAGTGGTCGTGGGTTTGGAAGGCGCTGTCTGAGGGACTTTGATGAATTTCTGCAGTGTATTTTGTAGATGGTACACACTGCTACTACTGAGCGTCGGTTGTGGGGGTAGTGGATGCTTGTAGATGTGGTGCCAGTCAAGTGGGCTGCTTCGTCCTGGTTGGTGTCAAGCTTCTTGAGTGTTGTTGGGGCTGCACTCATCCAGGAAAGTGGGGAGTATTCCATCCCATTCCTAACTTGTGCCTTGTAGATGGTGGACAGGCTTTGGGGAGTCAGCAGGTGAGCTACTTGTCACAGTATTGCTAGCCTCTAACCTGCTCCTGTAGCCTCTGCATTTATGTGGCTGGTAACTTACTTTGATTCGTGCAGGTCGCTGCTGCCAGTGAAATGGAAACTCCTCCTGGGATCCCTCCTACACAATGATGTGAAATTGTAATACTCGTACAGAGCACATTGTTGGTTTGGCTGAAGTTCTTCACCCTGCTAACTTATTGGAAACATTCATCATTTTAAACCAGTTACACAGCCACTGAAACAATGGGACTGAGAACTTCGGGCAAATGTATTACCTGCTTCTACAGTAATTTTCCGACATGATTATCATGGATATGAGCAGAAACACAAGTGCACCTTTCTCTTTGAATTCAAACTTCTAATTTTCAATCGAATTTCTTCAATGCATTTTTTTTTAAAATGTGCTTTAAGAAACCTAATATAGAACAGGGCACAGACACTTGATTTTCCAATAAAGGAATTTTAATTTAATAAAAAATCTCTTGCACCTCTGTTAAATGAAAATTATTTTGAAATGTAAAAATATATTTCTTGTCTACAAATATATCTCATTACTATGATGAAACAAAATGTCCTTTGCTAATTCTCTACTTCTGAATGTTTGACAATTGAGAATGCAGAAAAGCATAAAGCGTTTAACATATTTCTCTTTGTTTGTTTTCAAACCCTGAAAGAGCAGATCTGCGCACGCAAGGGTTTGAATTCTTCCTCTTCCATTAATATGGGAGTAATGAAACAATATCTCTCTCCATTTCCCTCTGTCTCTCTTTTAGTTCCTCTGCTTTCTCCTCCTTGCTGAATGTGATGTTGGCAGTTTGGCGTCAGTGTTAGTGCGCGTAATTCCAATTGCAATTTATTTCTTCAATTCGGCGAAATAGCGCAAGGATTTTAATTTTAAAGGTCATGACCCTTGAACATAGCCAGCGATAGTTTTCAGCTTTTATTGTTCGAGTAAACTAGAATAATAAATGTCGTAAAATGAATACGAATAAACTATATTAAATGTCAAACCCTGTATTTCCCTTGCGTGGGGCCTTGGGTCTGCCTTCGAATATTAATAGCAACATCCTCAGGACAGCTTAAGTCCAAATCAGAACTTGCTGCTTATGCCGGTGATCTGAAGAGCCTAGAGCCCAACTCTTTCCTTTTTTCTCCTTTATTCATTCACCGGATGAGGGTGTTGCTGACCAGGCAGCATTTCTTGCCCAGGGAGCAGTTTAAAGTCAACCACCTTGTCATGGATCTTGAGTCATGTGTACGTCAGACCAGGTAAGGATGGCAGTTTCCTTCCCTAAAGGACATTAGTGAACCAGATAGGTTTTTCCCCAAAAATTGGCCATGGATTCGCAGTCATCTGGAATAATTCCAGATATTCATTGACTTCAAATTCCACCATCTACTGTGGTGTGCTTCAAACCCGGGTCCCTAGGACATTACCTGGGTCTCTGGATTAACAGTACAGAAATAATATCGCTAAGCCATCGCCTCCCCATCTTACCTAGTCTCTGTGAATACACTGAGATGTTACTGGAGGAAATATGCGAGTTTAAAAGCCACCACATAAGTAGAATGTTCTAGAAAGCTCTGCCATGTTTGTTTTCCTCAGAAGCTTCTGTGCTCTAATTTTTATAATGTTTGTGGAGTTTCCTAGTGAGCCCAGCAGACTAGGACAAATCAAATTCCGTCCGTTGTTTCTGGACTTGGTGCAGACAAAATGAGCGTGATCCAAATCAGAGGCTGGAGATACCCTCCCCCAGAACAAAAACCATCCTCCATCCTTATGGAGGGAAATGGCTGGAGCTGCCAGATCAATTAGATCCAGGATTACAGGGGGCTCGGACCAGCCGTGCTGCTCTCACACCATGCACTCAAGGGCCCAAATATCCTCTATCTGTGCTGCAATCCTTCAATGAGTCAGTGATAATTCCTGTGAAGTCACTGTAGTTTGTGCTGTGTCCAGCACAATGACATTGTGCTAGATTCACGGCCGCAACACAGTGTTGGGAAAATACATTGCAGTCATCTCTCGAAGCCAGGGGAGAACAGCACATCAGAAACCAAAGCATGACAGGCACTGGAAATCAGAACAGAAGAAGGGTCACTGGACCCGAAACATTAACTCTGCTTTCTCTCTCCACAGATGCTGCGTTTCTCCAGCAATTTCGGATTTTGTTTGTGTAAGGAGAATGCAGCGCCTTGATTCCCAATCTATCTGTGGAATTGTCACCAATGAGAGAGCGTCGCCATGTGCTATTTGGAATATTTGGCTGCTGCAGTTTCAGGAGTGACAAACATTTTTTTAATGGAGCTTCTGTCACAATTAAGGTAACCACCAAGAGACTTTTATTATTGACCTTCATTGCAAATGTTTGCTTTTGTATGAAATTCAATGCACTTGTTCTGGTCTAGAATTGGGAGAGTTTGAACAGTAAGGGGTTTTTGTTGATTTACAGAATGTGGGCATCACCGGCTCAGGCCAGTATTTGTTGCCTATCCCTAATTGCCAAGAGGGCAGTTGAGATCAACCACATTGGGTTGTAGGTCTGGAGTCACATTTAGTCATAGAGTCATAGAGGTCTAACAGCATGGAAACAGGCCCTTCGGCCCAATTTGCCCATGCCACCCTGTTTTTACAATTAACCTAATCCCATTTGCCTGTGTTTGGTCAATATCCCTCCATGCCTATCCCATTCATGTACCTGTCCAAATGTTTCTTAAATGACAAAATTTGACTCACTTCCATCACTACCTCTGGCAGCCCATTCCAAACACTCACAACCCTCTGTGTGAAACAAATTGCCCCTCTGGATCCTTTTGGTATCTCTCCCTCTCACCTTAAACCAATGCCCTCTAGTTTTAAATTCCCCTACACTAGGGAATAGCTGTGGGCTATCTACCTTATCTAGGCCTCTCATGGTTTTCTAGATCTCTATAAGGTCGCCCCTCAGTCTCCTTCACTCTATTTGGCCAAACCACGTAAGGATGGCAGATTTCCTTCCCTTAAAATACGAGCAAACCCACTTTCATTTTTTGACAATCAACAAAAGGTTCAAGGTAAAATTCAATTCTAGATGTTTATTGAACTCAAATTCCACCACCTGCTTCAGTGAGATTCAAACCTAGGACCCCAGATCTTTAACCTGGTAATTATGTTCCCTAAAAGTTAAGGGTCTCCTATTTTAGAAGGAGATGAGGAGGTTTATTTTCTGTCAGAAAGTTGTGGAGATTTTGGAGGCGGGGTGAGAGTGGAGTTAGGGTCATTAAATATTTTGAAGGAAGAGGGCGAAAGATTCTTGAACAACGAGAGAGTTAGTCAACCAGGAGGCAGGCACAGAAGAGCAGCTGAGGCCACAAACAGATTAGTCATGTTCTCGCTGAATGGCAGAGGAGACTCAAAGGGCTGAATGGCTTACTCATGTTCCTATTTTGTATGTTCACATGACCTTTAAATGGCAAAGTATTTTGGATAACCAATCACTGAGTGAACAAGGAACACATTAACATTGAGTTCTACCCTGCTAGCAAGCAGACAAATATGTTCACATAACATCTTCCACAATTGGTTTGCAACTTCTCTGGGCACCTATCGACGAGAGGTTCCTTATCATGAGTAAGATTCCAACGCATTTGAAATGCAAAACTGAACAAAGTTAAGAAATAATTGATAGGGAAACATCTGTGCCAATAACTTCAAGCAAGATAGACTTTGGGATCCATGGTAACTCTTCCCCAAATGGGCTAGTGTTATTCCTGCAGGGAATCCATTGAAACCCAGGTGATAGATTCTGACCTTTTGGATGGAAGGAGCCCCGTGTGATTAGCTGCAGCCATAAACTCCATTAGAAAGTATCATACTACATCCATTAGCACTAAATTGTTCAGTTTTGTTCATTGCACATGTAATGATTGGGATGAGGTCAGCCAGGTGGGCCTCATAGAATGTGAGTTCCCTGATTGGAACTGTTAACCTGGCCCAATCAGGGAGCCCTGGCTGACAGATATAAACAGGAGTGTCAGGGGTTTTGCTCACTCTGAGAGCTGGGTCTGAGCTTGCCTGGTCAGTGGCATGTACTATGCATGTGTAAATAAAGGGTAACTTGGTGGTGACATAACAGCCTCCATGGAGCTATTTCAGTGCAGGACACCAATTCCAGCCCAAAAGCAAGACCTTCTCTCAAAATAACAACTTCTGCAAATTACATTGGGATAACTGAAGTCTTCAAGACATTAGCAGGAAAATAACGGATAGATAAAAAAAACATTTCCACTGGTTCTAGAACTAGGGGTATAGCCTGAGAATTAGGGCCAGACTGTTCAGGAATAATGTTAGGAAGCACTTTGACACACAAAAGTTGGGAGAGGTTTGGAACTCTCTTCCACAAACTGCAGTTGTTAATTTGAAATCTGATATAGGTAGCTTTTTTGATAAGCAAAGTTATTAGGGATATGGGCCAAAGGCAGGTAAATGGAGTTAGGCCGGAGGTCAGCCTCAATCTTATTGAATGGTGGAACAGCTTGGAGGAGCTGAATGGCCTACTATGGTGGACACAATGACCAGAAACAGAATGGCTGGCTATCCTGCAATCCTATCCTGTCATAATGGCTAAAAGAATTACAAGTCTCCTGCTCATCTGATTCTGATTGAATCATTGTCATATGTACCAAAATACAGTGAAAAGCTTTGTTTATGAGCAATACAGGCAGATCATAGCAAGCAAGGATGTACAGATCAAAAAGACTTAGAATGGGTCTTACATGTTACATTGCACAGGGCATGTGCTAGGCAAGATCAACGTTAGCAAGATCAGCATTATTTGAGGCTCAAAAGTCCATTCATCAATCTGATAGCAATTGGGAAGAAGCTGTTCCTGAACTTGTTGGTGCATGTGTTCAAGCTTCTGTCTCTTCCTGCTGGCAGAGGTTGTAGGAAGTCATTACCAGGGTGCAATGGGTCTATAATGTTGGCTGCCTTTCTGCAGCAGTGAGCTGTGTAAATGGAGTCCATGGATGGAAGGTTGGCTTCCGTGATGGTCTGGGCTGTGCACACCACCTTCTGCAGTTTCTTACAGTCCTGGGCAGAGCAGTTGCTGTACCAGACCATTATGCACCCGGACAGTATGCTTTCAACGGTGCATCAGTAGAAGTTGGTGAGGGAGCTTATGGACGTGTCAAATTTCCTGAGCCGCCTGAGGAAGAAGAGGCATTGTTGTGCCTTCTTGACTGTTGCGTCTACGTGGGAAACCCAGGACAGGTCATTGGTTATCGTCATTCTGAGGAACTTGATGTTCTTCACTCTCTCAGTCTCAGTTCCGTTGATGTAGATGGGGGCGTGTTCTCCTCCTTTCTTTCTGAAGTTGATGATCAGTTCATTAGTTTTGTAGACATTGAGACGGAAGTGTTCTTTGCATCACATCACCAAGCCCTCTATCTCCCATCTGTCTATTGACTGATGGTTGTTAAGAAGGCTTGTCAGATCCTTTGGCTTATAATTGAGGCATAGAGAATAAAAGCAAGGAAGTGATGCTACACTTCTACAAATCGTTGGTCAGACCACATTTGGAGTACTGTGTTCATTTCTGGGCATCTCATTTAAAGAAACATATTAGGGAATTTTTTATTCATTTATGGGATGTGGGCATTGCTGACTGGGCCAACATTTATTGCCCATCCCTAATTGCCCAGAGGGTATTTGAGAGTCAACCACATTGCTGTGGGTCTCGAGTCACATGTAAGCCAGACCAGGTAAGGATGGCATTTTCCTTCCCCAAAGGTTATTGAACAGAGTTCTAACAAAAGATACTATGAAAGAGGAAAGATTAGAGAATTGTAGAATCCCTACAAGGTGGAAGCAATCCATTCGGCCCATTGAGTCCACACCAACCCTCCAGACAGCTTCACACCTAATCCCTGTAACCACACATTTCCCATGGCTAATCAACCTAGACCACACATCCCTGGATTCAATGGGCAGTTTAGCATGGGCAATCCAGCTAACCTCCCCATCTGTGGGCTGTGGGAGAAAACACACAAAGACAGTCATCCAAGATGGGAATCAAACTTGGGCTCCTGGTTCTGTGAGGCAGTGGTACTCACCACCATGCCACCCCAAATCCAGGGGGTTAAGTGGCCAGTAAACAGCATGAGCCTGACACGATTTGAACTCGCAACTTTCTGATCTAGAGTCAGGTGTACAACCATTGTGTCACAAGCCCACTTGGGCTTATGCCCCTTGGAGCAAAGGAAAGTAAGAGGTGACCTTTTTGAGGTGTTCAAAATGATGAACAATTTTGACAAGGTAAAATATTGAATTGAATTGAATTGGATTAGCTTTATTGTCACATGTACTCAAATGGTTACAGTGAAAAGTTTACGTCACCACTTACAGCACCATTTTAGGTGCAAAGGTACCTGGGTACAATCCTTAGTTACACAACAGAGAAATGAAGAAACAACAGTTACATTGCAGCTATACACAGTATGACTATAGGTCAGAAAACAAGAAGCAAAGTTAAAAAGACAAACATTACAGTCTCTGTTCAAGGGCCCACTGCAGCAGACCAGCACAGGGGGCCTCCATATGGTCTGACTGCTGGCTGTACCACCACACTCTGCACCAGGCCATTCCGCTGCTCCACACTGGGCCGTTGGCCTCCCCAGTAGAGGATATTCTGTTTCTACTGGTTGTCACGTCAGTAACTCGGGGCGACAATTTCAAGATTGCCAGCGAGAGAGAGAGGAGCGAGATGAGGAGAAATCTCTTTACACAGAGAGTTGTTGGGATTTGGAATGTGCTGCCTTGGGGAGCGTTGGAGGCAGATTCTGTAGGAGGTTTCAAAAGAGACCGTGATAGATATTTGAAAGGGATGAAGTTGGGGGGTTACAGAGATAGGGCTGGAGAGAGGTTTTGGCTGGATAGATAGCTCTTTCAGGAATGAGTACAGCCATGCTGGGCTGAGTGTCCTCCTCCTCCACTCTAAATTTCTATGCTTGTCATTACCGGCTTAGATCAAAATGTGCTGCTAATAGTGCCTTTACAGATGGTTGCAAAAATTGTTTTTTCTCTCACTGAGAACGCAGCCTTAAAAGAAAAGCCACAAAATCAAAGTTATTTTTGAATTTGACTTTTCAAAATTCAACTTAACTTACTGGAATCATTTCATTTGGGAATTTTCCAGAAGGTTGGAGTCTGCGACCATGACCTGTCACGTCAACCATGTCTTTTTGCCCAAATGACCAATTTTAAGAAACACATCGAATAGCGGAGGCTTTTCTTATCCTGCCCAGTTGTCTTCAATTGTTCAGCTAGATCAGAGGCAGAAAAATAAATGGTACGTTTAATAAAAGTGCCAGGAACTTTGTCACTTGATATTCAAAATATAACTTGATATGAAAAATTTAACAAGGTAATTGGAGGCAGTGTTATTAATACTGCCATTTCCTGCACCCTCTGGCTCTGTGGAAATTTGATGGGAGTAAAGAAAATTAAAACAGAAAACAATGCGCAGAAATCTTAATTTCATATCCCCTTCTATGCCTACCCAGTTTAGGATCAATAAAACTGGCTAATCTCTCTCTAGAGTCCCCTAATCTCCAGCAAAAATAAAACAGAATGCTTCTTGAGAGACAATAAAGAGGCTGGCAATTCAAAACAGTTTTCCCAATTTCATTTTAGTGACATGAAATCTTGGAAAATAAATTATTGCACAACCTCCACCAGAATAGATGTCTCCTGAGCACTGTGAAGTAAGCAACATTAAAATAGTTGCTCGGATTTTTACTATCTTGATAGAATGGGCCGAAATAAATCATTAGCGGAAAAGACATGACAAAATAAACACCAAAAACAACCAATGATTAAAGAGTGAATTTTGAGAATATTTGAGTCACTCCGATGGGTTTTGGTTAATTCACGGTTATAGTCATAGAGTCATGCAGTACAGAAGAGGCCCTTCTCCTGACCTATCTATACTAGTCCCACTTTCCAGTACTAGGCCTGTAGCCTTGGCTGTTATAACATTTTAAGTGTTCATTCCAAGTACTTTTTTAAAGGTTGTGAGGTTTCCCATCTCAACTAACCTCCCAGGCAGTGTCTTCCAGACCCTCACCACTCTCAGAGTGAAAAGAATGTTTCCTCAGGTCCCCTCTAAACCTCCTGTCCTTCACCTTAAAATGATGTCCCTCATTGTTGACCCTTTGACTAAGGGGAACAGCTGCTTTCTATCCACCTCTTCATGTCCCTCATAATCTATTACACCTCTATCAGGTTCCCCCCTCAACCTTCTCTATTCCAAAGAAAACAACCCGAGCTTATCCAGAGATAACACAGCGTGGAGCTGGAGGAACACAGCAGGCCAGGCAGCAGCAGTGGAGCAGGAAAGCTGACATTTCGGGTCAAGACCGGAAGGGTCAACTTTCCTGCTCCTCTGATGCTGCCTGACCTGCTGTGTTCCTCCAGCTCCACACTGTGTTATCTCTGACTGTAGCATTGGCAGTTCCTACTACCTTCCGAGCTTATCCAGCCTCTCTTCATTGCTAAATTGCTCCATCCAAGGTAACATTCTGGTGAATCTCCTCTGCACACCCTCCAGTGTGATCACATCCTTCCTACAGCGTGGTGACCAGAACTGCACTCAGTGCTCCAGTTGTGGCCTCACCAAAGTTCTGTACAGCTCAACATCACCTCCCTGCTATTATCATCTATGGCACACCTAATAAAGTCAGGTGCCCTGTATTCCTTCTTAACTACCCTATCAATCTGTCCTACCACCTTCAGGGATCTGTGGACAAACACCCCAAGACCCTTCTGTTCCCCTGAGCTTCCTAGGGTCCTGCTATTCATTGAGTACTCCCTTGTCTTGTCCCTTCTTCCAAAGTGCATCCTCCCACATTTTTAAGGGTTATGTTCCATTTGCTACTGATCTGCCCATCTGACCATTCCATCTATATCCTCCTGTAACCTACCACCTTCCTCCTCGCTGTCAAGCACCCGGCCAATCTTTGTGGCATCTGCAAACTTACTTATCGTCATCATCCCACATTCTCATCGAGATCATTTACAAATATCACAAACAATGAGCGACCCAGTACTGATCCCTGTGGTACACCACTGCACGCTCTGGGTTCCAGTCCCACAAACACCTACCACCACCCTCTGTCTCCTATTGTTAAGTCAGTTTTGGATCTAATTTGCCAAGTTACCCCGAATCCAATGAGCTTTTAGCTTCTTTAGCAGTCTTCCATATGGGACTAAGTCAAAATCTTTGCTTGTGCCATGTCCAAATCTCCCCTTTCAGTCAATAAAGTACTGAAGCTCATATAAACTCCATCAGTTAAAAGGAGACATTTCCATTGACAAGAGTCAATCCATGGGTTTTTTTTATCCACCAAATAAATCGCAGCTGACTTTACTTTCTGACTTTCATTGTTTCAACAATTCACAGCTCTTCATAAAGATCTTCCACAAAAAAAAACAAAAGTACTCCAGATGCTGGAAATCGGAAACAAAAACAGAAATTGCTGGAAAAGCATAGTAAGTCTGCCACCATCTGTGGAGAGAAACCAGAGTCAATTTTTCGGCTCCAGTTCTGAGGTGAAAAACTGAAGCAGGGTCTCTGAACCCGAAATGTCAACTCTGATTTCTCATCCAATAAAACATGTGCCGTAAACAGTTGTATCAATTGTGTGTAAAATTCACTATCTGGAAGCTGAAACTGCAACAATGCTTCATGATTTTTGCAGCTTTTTGCAAGTGTCTTGGCAGGTCAAAGTCATGAATTACACAACATGCTGCAAGCACAAAGGAGTAACTTGGAATTGTCCATTTTGAGGCAGACTATGACCTGCTTCCCCTCTGTTCCTGACATGTTCCTGGGGCAAGGGATAAGCATGTGTGCTATGAGCTCCCCGCAACTAATAGCAACTGCAAAATGTCACTGAGCAAAGTGGTGAGAGACCAGAATCATCCTAACATTGGGAAAGAGGGTACTGACTGGGGCAGAACAGACTCAAGAGGTGCAGGGTTTGGAGCCAATTCAGGGACTAGGGGCTGGGAATCTGCTCAAATGCACGGTCCCTGTTTGTGATAACACTGGGCCTTTCAGAATTCCAATTGGAAACTTGGAGAATTAGAGGTAAATGGGCTGCAGGAGAGGGGTGCCCAGGCCCCAAGCCTTTCTGCCAACTGTATGTGGAAAGCAAGAAGGAAGTTACAGTCCTGATGAGATTCGGGGCAGGTAAGGTGGAGAGTGTAAATTCATCCCATGCATGGAAATGACAGAAAACCACACTGTACAAATTCTCCACCGTTTCTGCATCACCATCCCACTGTACAATTATGCAGGCAAGTTATCCCATCAATATCAAGGATGTTGGTGAGGCCTCTTCTGGAATATTGTGTCCAGTTCTACTCACCCTGTTATCGGAGAGACATTACTAAGTTGGAGACAGTTCAGAAGAGATTTACCAGGATGTTGCCAGGGAATGGAGGGTTTGAGTTATTATGAGACGCTGGATAGTCTGGGAATTTTTTGCCCTGGAATGTAGGAAGTTTAGGAGCGACCTTGTAGAGGTTTATAAAATCATGAGAGGTATAGATAATGTGAATGGCAGTTGTCTTTTCCAAGAGTGGAAGATTTCAAGACGAGGGGGCATATCTTTAGGGTGAGAGGAAAAACATTTTTAAAAGTTATGAGGGGCAATTTTTTGACATAGAGTGTTGTTCCTGTGTGGAATGTACTTCCAGAGGAAGTGATCGATGTAGGTACAGTTACAATGTTTCAAAGATATTTGGCTAAGTACATGAATAACAAATCTTTGGAGGGATACAGGCCGAGCACAGGCAAGTGGGACTAGTATAGTTTGGGATTATGGTCAGCATGGACCGGTTGGATTAAAGAATTGGATTCCATGCTGTCTGACTCTATTACTCTATGCCCAAACACAATGTTGCCACCTTTGTTTAGGATTGTAACAGGGTATAGTTGCTAACATCACCTGGTTCAGGTGTAGCCTTGTCATTGCTCGGTAACGCACACTTGCTGAAGTTTTTCAAGCAAAGTATCCATCACTTTGCTTCCAGTGAAAGCAGGTTGTGGGTTCAGACTACTTTGTTGATTAAATCAGGAGATTTGGACATGGTACAAACGACCCAAAAGAAGGGAAATTAAATTAAAACAGCTATTATTTCAAGAAGATTTGCTAACAAGCTTTTTTAATTGCGCCACTAAGCAGTCATTAACTGGTATACCATAGCTATTGCATTCAACAATGCTTAATTATTAAATCACTCTGATTTTTTTAAAGCTGATTGTTTTAAACTATCAATTGTCCCTAAGCTGCACAATGTAACACAGTCAGCAGTTGGGGAGATAAATTACAACAGACAAGTGGAATCACAAGCAATAAACTAGGTTTCTTGTTGCTGAAACTGATCAGGCAGACTAATTTCTCACAGGACTAATGGGAGGATCTTTGGATAAAGTCCAAAATGCAAGCAACAGTTCTGATGCAGGATTAACTTGTGCCCATTCGTACACACTTCACAGAATTGTGGCACACAGATAATTGCATTTTGTTAAGGAACAAGCAGAAGCAACTCAATAGGGGCCTGAGATAACAAGGTGTAGAGCTGGATGAACAACTGGAGGGATACAGGCCAAGCACAGGCAAGCAGGAAAGCCATCGTTTTGGGTCTTCATTTCTGAGGAAGGGTCCAGACCTGAAACATCAGCTTTCTTGCTCCTCTGATTCTGCTTGGCTTGCTGTGTTCCTCCAGCTGTACATCTTGTTATCTCAGATTCTCCAGCATCGGCAGCTCCTACCATCTCTGAATCAATAGTGACCTGTACCTCTGTCCCACTTCGGGGGTGGATTGGGGGCTTTGGAAGTGGTAGGGGAAAGAGTCTGGTTTACTTGAAGGTGGTGCAGCAGGATAGAGAGTGGTGGTATTACGCTGACTGCCACAGCTGGCACATCCTTTACGCTGTCAGTGTATGGCACATGGTAAGGATTGTTAAAGCACGTTCACCGCCACCAATACTCCTCGCCTGTCAATACAATGTCTTGGGTCTTTCTAATGATCAGCTGGAGAGGATACATCCCTGCAGGGCATCTACAGAAAAGACAATTAACAAGAAGGCTTGTTGCATGATTGTCATAACCACAGTACATAACTGGTCAGCTATAATTACGAGAACTCTTGGGAGCTGTACTGAATGAAGCTGCTCCCTCCATGTATTCTGGTAGAATTCCTCATCTCTACCAAAGACCTTGTGTGACATTGTCAGATTGAGTGGGGCTAATGCAATATCAACATTAACTCCTTCACGGATATTACATTATACAACATGCCCCTCTCCAAACATTATCTGTTTACATCATCTTTATCTTTGTCATTAATTTGGCTCCTATCCACTTTCCTACCTCCCTGCTCCCCACCCCAGCCTCTGAATTCACACACAAAAACAGGAATTGCTGAAAAAGCTCAGCAGGTCTGGCAGCACCTGTGGAGAGAAATTGGACTTAACGACTTGTGTCTCATGACCCTTACTCAGAACTAAGGAGGTTTGCCAGCAATTTCTGTTTTTGTTTCTGATTTATGGCACCTGCAGTTCTTTTGGTTTTTGTTCTGAATTCACGAGTGCAGATGATCTGGAGATTTCACAGTTTTCCCAGTGTGCAATCTCCTTGAACCTGGAAGAGTGGGCTGTTGACACTGATTCTGATCCATGGAGGATCTTTCATCTCTTCAAAGGGGATGCTGTTCCTTAAATACCTTGTCAATGGTCCATCTCCTCGTCTGCAAAGTCTTTAATCTCCTGGCCTTTCTTTGCAGAGGATCTCTTTTCTTTGAACCCAAGCGGATTCCCCAGAAGACCAACACTTCAACTAATAAATGTCCATCCTGGACAACTACAGTTGATTTGCTGAAACAAGGGCTTCCTTCTTTGTATTATTCTGTACCTTTCTGATTAGAAGACATGGTATTATTTGCAATGTCCTGGATTCTTAAATCAGCCAATATCTTCATCATGCCCATATGCTGCATCTGTGCGCACAGTCTGCGTTTCCGTGAGACTGTAGATGGGTCATCTGAAGGAGAAAGTGGCCTAGTGATAATATTACTGGGCCCATCATCCCAAACCCCAAACTAATGTTCTGGGGGTAAATCCCACCAGGCTACAGGATGAAGCATGAATCCAATAAAATCTGGAATTGGAAGTCAATGTAAAGACTACCAGGTGGGCAGCCAGTATTGATTGTTGTCGAAAACCCATCTGATTCACTAATGTCCCTGAGGGAAGGCAACCTGCCATCCTTACCTGATCTGCTCTCCACATGACTCCAGACCCACAGTGACATGGTAAATGCTGTTCCATCCAGTGATGCTCATATCCCAGGAATGCATAAAACCAAATCTCCTGGAACTTGTTCATGAGGTCAGATATCTTCAGTCACTCTCTGCAGTCAATTGCCAGTGAAGTACATTTTTTCACACTCTCAGTCGCATTACTGAAAGATCGCTGATTTCTCAGCTCCACCTCTGCGACTACTATTCGCTGCTCAGTTTGAGAAGAAGATGATTGAGCAGATCCACCAATTCGGTGGAGCCTATGACTCCTTCCGTGTTGGCAAAGTTCAACGGCTCTCTAACGCCAACATTCTCTCTTCAGTTTGGGATCTGCCAGGATTCTGGAAGATTAACAAACTCATCTTCCACTGGTTGTCCCTTGATTGGTTGGTCCATTATCTCTTGACATTCAACGGCATTATTATAACTGAATCCTCTACTATCAATATCCTGGGAATTACCATTAATTAGAAACTGAATTGGACTTGTCATATACTGCACAGCGCAACACAGTGGCTCAGCGATCAGCACTGCTGCTTCACAACATCAGGTACCCAGGTTCAATTCCACTTTCAGGAGACCATCTGTGCGAAATTTGTACATTCTCCCTGTGTCTGCGTGGGTTTCGTCTGGATGCTCCAGTTTCCTCTCACAGTCTAAAGGTGTGCAGGTTAGATTTATTGGCCATGGGAAATGCAGGATTGCAGGGATGCTCTTTGGAGGATAGGTGTATATTTAATGGGTTGAATGGCCTGCTACCACACTGTAGGGATTCTATGAACATACATGCTGTAGCTACAAGAGCTGGTCAGAGTCTGGGAATCCTGTATTGAGTTGTTGTATTCTATCTCACAGGCAGTATGCTAATATGCCTCCATGAGACATGCGCTTGGAACAGTCACTGCACCATAAGATATGACCTAAGGATATAAAGATCTCATGTTCCATCTTGCCCCCAGATCACTTGAAGCATGACAGGCTATGGGAAGCATGCTGCTCTGTTATAAATTACCAGCTTAATATTAGCCCAGACACTATTTCAAACAGAGTGTGAACTTGACCAGCCGTATAAATATTGAGAATGTCAGAGTAGGTCAGAGCGTGGCAATCCTACAGTCAGTAATGGAAACATCGGGAGATAGACTTCACTTGAACAATAATAGAACCCATGCTCCAGTGAATTATATAACTTTAGATAGGGCTTTAAACTAGTTAAAGGGGTGAGGGTTTGGAAGTCATCTCTGCAGGAGTTCCTCAGGGTAGTGTCCTCGGCCCAATCACCTTCAGCTGCCTCATCAATGACCTTCCTTCCATCATAAGGTCAGAAGTAGAGATGTTTGCTGATGATTACACAATGTTCAGCACCATTCGTGACTCCTCAGATACTGAAGCAGTCCAGGTTCAAACGCAACAGGATCTGGTCAATATCTAGGCTTGGGCTGACAAGTGGCAAGGAATATTCACGCCACACAAATGCCAAGCTATGACCATCTCCAATAAGAGACAATCTAACCAGAACCCCTTGACATTCAACTGTATTATCATCACCGAATCTCTCACTATCAACATCCTGGGGGTTACCATTGACTAGAAAATGAACTGGACTCATCCAACAAACACAGTGGCTACAAGAGCGGGCCAGAAGCTAGGAATATTGTGGCAAGTAATTCACCTCCTGACTCCCCAAAGCCTGTCCACTATCTACAAGGCACAAGTCAGGAGTGTGATGGAATACTCCCCACTTGTCTGGCTGGGTGCAGCTCCAAAAGTGCTCAAGAAGCTTGACACCATCCAGGACAGAGCAGCCCACTTGATTGGCACCACATCTACAAGCATCCACTCCCTCCACCACCGACGCTCAGTAACAGCAGTGTGTACTATCTACAAGATGCACTGCAGAAATTCACCAAAGATCCTCAGGCAGCACCTTCCAAACCCACGACCACTTCCATGTAGAAGGACAAGGGCAGCAGATACATGGGAACACCACTTGCTGTAAGTTCTCCTCCGAGCCACTCACCACCCTGACTTGGAAATATATCACCATTCCTTCACAGTTGCTGGGTCAAAACCCTGGAATTCCCTCCCTAAGGGCGTTGTGAGTCAACCACAGCACATGGACCGCAACGGTTCAAGAAGGCAGCTCACCATCACCTTCTCAAGGGGCAACTAGGAATGGACAATAAATGCTGACCCGGCCAGCAATGCCTATGCCCTTTAGTGAATAAAAAATCACTGTAGATACATAAAGATGTACAGCACACAGAAAGGATCTTCATACCATTGAGCCTGTACTGGTCAATAACAACTACCTAACTGCTCTAATCCCATTCTCCAACACTTGGCCCATAGCCTTGGCACTGCAAGTGCCCATCTAAATCCTTCTTCAATATGATGAGAGTTTCTGCCTCTCCCACCCTTACAGGCAGGCAGTTCCAGATTCCCACCACTCTCTGGGTGAAAATGATTTTCCTCACATCCCTCTAAACCTCCTGCCCCTTACCTTTCAATCCATGCCTTAAGTCTTGGATCCCTTCAACAAGGTAAAGGTTTCTTCCTGTCTATCTTATCTATGCCCCTCATCATTTTCCATACAATTTAAATTCCACCATCTGCAGTGGTGAGATTTGAACCCACGTCCCCAGAACATTAACCAGGAATTCTGGATTAGTAAACTAGGGACATCTCCCCATTAAATGTAACTTAGCTTTTGTGGAGAAGTCGGATTGCCACCCGGAGGACTGGAAAGGGAGCGTCAATGCATCATCTATTGAGCTCCGTCTTGCAAAGACTGACACAGTAAGACAGTTGATTTTCTCCCTCAATTCAGATAGTACCCCATCATTACCATTGCAACTATAAAGGTGTTCCAGTTTGGAGCATTCCGCTAAAATAGAGAGGTCATTGCGTGACAGTGATATCATTTTGATAAAAATATTGCTGCCAAGCAGATTGGCAAGTCATTGAATTATTGAATAATTGATCATAAAATTACAATAGTCCATTATGAGATAACAAGGTGTGGAGCTGGATGAACACAGCAGGCCAAGCAGCATCATAGGAGCAGGAAAACTTGACGTTTCGGGCCTAAACCCTTCTGACGTCCTCCCTGCAGCCAGTCTGTAACAGCCCTATTAGAATTTTACACACACACACAGTTCTGAGGAAGGGTCTAGGCCTGAAACGTCAAGTTTTCCTGCTCCTATGATGCTGCTTGGCCTGCTGTGTTCATCCAGCCCCATGCTTGTTATCTCGGATTCTCCAGCATCTGCAGTACCTTTTATCTCTGATAATCTATTATGAAATGATTTTATTACCTAAGAAATAATACCATCTTGTAGATTATACCAGTGTCCCACAGGGCTGCATACACAGCCCCTTACTTTACTCCCTGTATGCTCATGACTGTGCGGCCAAATTTCATCTTAACTTTATCCACAAGTTTGCTGATGACACCACCGTTGTAGGCCAGATCTCAATGATCAGACAGAATGCAGGGAAGAGACAGGGTGCTTGGTGGCATGGTGAATCTCTTCCTCAACATCAGCAAAACTAGAGAGCTGGTCATTGACTTCAGAAAGCAAGGAGGAGGGCACACCCCTGTCTACATCAGGGTGGTGCTGAGGTGGGGATGGTTTACAGCGTCAAGTTCCTGTGAGCGATGATCACCCACAATCTGTCCTGGTCCACCCACGTTGCTGCGACAGTCAAGAAAGCACAACAACATCTGCACTTCCTCAGGAGGCTAAGAAAATTCAGCATATCTGTAAAGGTTCTTACCAATTTTTATAGATGTACGATAGAAGACATTCTATCTGGATGCATCACAGCCTGGTACAGCAACTGCTCTGCCCAGGACTGTAAGAAACTACAGAGCCCAGTCCATCACACAAACCAACTCCCATCCACTGACTCTGTGTACGCTTCCTGCTGGCTGGGAAAGGAGGCCAATGTAATAAAAGAACCCTCCCCACCCCGGCTATAATCTCTTCCAACCTCTTCCGTTGGGCAGAAGATACAAAAGCTTAGCGTCACATACCATCAGACTCAAGAACAGCTTCTTCCCAGAAACAAGAAAAACATGAAAACCAAGATACAGACCAGTACTTGTGAAAATTGAAATTAATCAAGATGGCAGACAGATTCCATTACTTGAAGTTGACTTGGGATTGTTTTTATTTCAGATTTCCATCTGCAGTACTCTGCTTTTGTTCCTAACCAAGCTAATGAGTTTGTTCAATGTTCCCTTCTGGTCCTGCCTTTTAATGAATCCCTACAGGACCAGGAAAACTCAGCTGTCTAAAGGATCCCAAAATGCAAGATCCCTGTCTTGTCTTTGTTATGGATGTGGATGGACTTCATGGTTTTGTTTCAGGTGCCCAATTATCCCAGTGGGAATGCCAGCCAGACAGATACTGCGGCAGGTCTTTGATTCAAAGTTTTGCAGATCCTGACTTTTCCGAATGCGGTGATCTTTCCAAGTTGCTTTCTCACTGACATTGGTTTCTGTAATTGAAATTGAGACTGAGAGCAGCAGAAGGAGAGAAAAGAGCTTCCAGAATCCTTGCCGTTCTCAGTCCATGTTGCTTTTACTCTATTTTGTTGCAGAAAGCAAATTGTTAAAATTTGGTTTTCATTACATTGCAAGTCGAAATCCGTTTTGTATCAAACTAAGCAGTCCACACATAACTTTTCACTTCAACATGTGAAGTTGTTATGCAGCTGTGAATAATGCGATGGGGATATGAACTTCAGTGTCTCCTGATCAGATGTTAATTCCAAAGCTGCCAATTTTGTTTATTCCGTGTGAGTTATCGGGGCTTGTGTCAGGTGACCAAAGCAGACTTTGTAGATCATTAGTATCCTTTGAAGAAACAGTTGTACTCCACAAAAATCTCAACTATTAAAGTCAAATGATAAAAATTGTATATTGAAAATGGATTGACCAGAGAACATCCCACTATGGGCACCTTCCAGTCACCCACCCCAGAGTGAGCTGTTGTGGAATAGAATCCTTACAGTGTGGAAACAAGCCATTCAGTCCAACAGGTCCACACCTCCCCTCTGAGTAGCTTCCCACCCTGACCCATCCTCTTTCATTTCCCACATCTAATCCACCCAACTTACACACCCCTGGACACTATGGGAAATTTAGCATGGTCAATCCACCTAAATGCATATCCCTGGACTGTGGGAGGAAGTCAGAACACCCAGCAGAAACACACACAGACACAGAGGAGAATGTACAAATTCCACACAGAGGGTCACCTGAGGCTGGAATCGAACCCAGGGCGCTGGTGCCGTGAGGCAGCAGTGCTAACCACTGAGCCACTGCACTGCTCCCCAAGACTCTGAGCAAATGAGAAGCAGCCTCAGGATAATTCCACCACAAAGGTCCAGAGCACAACAGACAAGTGACATTATTGGCTCATAGAAACTAGGAGCAGGAGTAGGCCATTCAGCCCTTCGAGCCTGCTGCACCATTTCTAACTATTGTGGCTGCTTCTCTATCTCACCGCCATCTTCCTGCTTTCTCCAGACACCCCTTCAGGACTTTAAAATCTAAAAATGTGTCTCTCTCTTTTCTTGAGTATATTCAGTGACTTGGCTGACTCAGAGATCGTGCCCCAACCAGGGGAAACATCCTCCATGTATCTAGTCTGCCCAGCCAACCTCCACTGCACTCCCTCTGTGGCATGTATATCTTCTGTTAGGTAGGGAGACCAGCCCTGCACACAGTACCGGGGGTGTGGTTTCACCCAGAGACAGTATAACTGCAGCAAGGCATTCTCAGGTAGGAGAGATGTGAGAGCTTAGTTTTCTTCACCACTGCGTCTTAAACCTTACAGAGACTATAAAAAGCTGTTAAATCCTCACTATAATTATATAAAATTAGTCATTCTCAGTTGTATGGGTTTAGAATATGGGGATGGAATTAGATTCCACCTCTTACGGTGGGCTATAGGGTGGGAGGTTTGGATAGAGATTCTATCTCTTTCAAGTCCAGGCAGGATGCTTCGGGGCTGGGTTGCCCACCTGGAGACAGAATAGGCCATTCAACTTCCCGCCATTCAAGTTGATCATGGGTGATGACACAACTCATCCCCTTGTTCCTGCTTTCTCCCTCCCATACCCTTTAATCCCTCTAGCCTCAAGAACTATATCTAACGCCTTTGAGAAAACATTCAATGTTTTGGCCTCAACCACTTTCTGTGGCAGAGAATTCCACAGGCTCCTCACTCTCTGGGTGAAGAAATTTCTCCTCATCTCAGCCCTAAATGGTTTACCTAGTAGAGTTATATTTAGATGTTTCATAACAGATCACCAGTGACTGCAGTCTAATTACTCATAAAAAATAGTAAGTCAACATAGAAACCTGCTCCATAGTTTCTCTTGGGTCTGAAAATCAGGAAAACCTTGGAATCTTTGCATATTTTGTAAAATCGCTCACTTTTATTATGACTCTGGGAATAGCAGGAGTGCGTGCTACCCCAGTGAGGAATGGCAATGCAGAAAGAATATAGAACTCCAGAAACAGCTGTTACAGGCTCAATTTGAAATGCTGGCTTGTATTTCACCACAATGGAAATGGGAGACCAACTTGCAGAATAGCTGTAAGATGTGGGTTTGGAGGAGAGTGAAAGTGATCTACTGGAGAGAAAATAAACAAATAATAAAGTGCCATGGAGAGTGAATGAGCAACAAAATTGGCTGAACATAGATCAAGGGGACTGGGTCTGGGTAGGGCACATCTTCAGAGGAAACAGTACAAGACAATATGGAGAGAAGGTTTCAAGGGGGAGAATGTGGGGGGCGATGGTGAAAGATGGCATCAAAGCTGGATGGCTTTAAAACTAAAGGAAGCTATTGATAAATAAAAAGGCGGACACAGGATGGCGATTACGGAAAGTCTATGAGCCAAAGACCTGACTCCAGGAATAGCGCACAGTCTGATGACAATGATTGTAATGGTGTTCACTTTACCCAAAGCTTAAAGGTCAACCGGCAGTCTGAGTGAGACAGTAAGCCTCGAGAATCTGACTGAATGGTTGTGAAGCTGTCTAAAATAATCACCTATTATAACCCACCTCGGCCAATGAAACATAACTACAATCAAGAACACACAGTGAGTTGGAGCTGCAAAAAAATCAGAGAGTCAGAAATTAGATTAAATTAAACTAGTTTAGCTCGGGAACATGTTCAGCATTTACTGTTTGGACTGAACGGTCTGTTACCATGATGTATGACTCTATGCCTCTATAAACAGAACTCTGTCAATATCTTTCCAGGATTAGGGAATCAGGAATTTCCTAACACATGTGCTGAATTCTAATAGCAGTTTTTGAGATTCTCACTTTCTCTTTTTGTTTTAATTCTCTCTTTTTTAAAAAAAATTTAGAATCTGCTTCTCATCTTTCCTTCATGTGAAATAATCCATTTGAAGATTTTCTTCTGCCTGAACAAAGCGACATGGGGCTTTCCTTCTTCACTGCAGAAGCTGGGCGTTATCAATTACAAATATACATCAATAAAATAGTTTAATACAAGTTCAGAATGATTCATATTACACACCCTGCCACAAAGTGGAGGTGCCGGTGTGGGACTGGGGTGGGCAAATTCAGAAGTCACATGAAACCACATTGTAGTCCAACAGGTTTATTTAAAATCACAAGTTTTCAGAGTGCTGCTCCAGAAGCTTGTGATTTCAAATAAACCTATCTGGATGGATAAGTCACTAAGAAGGTTATGGGCCAAATGCTGGCAAATGGGACTGAATTAATCTAGGATATCTGGTCAGCATGGACGTGTTGGACCGAAGGGCCTGTTTCCATGCTGTACATGTCTATGTTGGACTATAACCTGGTGTCATGTGACTTTTGTCTTTGTCCACACACTGCCTTTTCCTGAATCTAATCAGCGTTCAGAGGTTGTATTGTATTTGTTAGAGAATTGATTTTTAAATTCTTGGCTCTTCGTTGTGAGTCTTTTACCACAATCTTCCCTCCTTTAGTTAGATGACTTCTAATTATCTGACCCAAATTGCTAATTACCAGCCCATAAATCTTAGCTATCGATTTGTCCCAGCAGTGATGGTATTTCAGAGCTGCCAGCCTTTTGTCCTGTCAGGGAATAATTGGAAAGTGCAGTTCTTGCGGTTAACAGTTCTTGTGCTTTCAAACTACCAATTAATGTTCAACTTCTTTAACTTCCTCTGCAAACTATTGGTTAGTCTTGTTCCTCTCCGGGTTCAGCTGTGTGTGTATATCACTGAATCTTTCACCTTCTTAGCTAACACTTACCACCAATAACTGAACTTACAAATATGACAACAGATTCTATCATCACTGTATCTTTCAATGAACAATCCTGGCCTGTCTTGCATCAATACAGAGCCATCCATCATAAGACAGACTATAATAAGGGAACAAGATAGTAACAAAATGGCAACATGGGCAGGTATTGATTGTAAAGAGAAGCAAATGCCAAACTGGTGATTGTTAATTCTTTCCGTTGATATTGGCCCGTATTTACATTTTCAGCCAGAAAAGTACAGACGGGTATATGAGGTATGTAAATATGCATTCTTCGCTTTCAATGGGCTTGCCATCACTGAATTCCCCCACTATCAACATCCTGGGGGTTACCATTGACCGGAAACTCAACTGTACTCACCACATAATAACATAGTGACTACACTGATGAAGAGTCATCCAGACTCGAAATGTTAGCTCGCTCTCTCTCCATGGATGCTGCCTGACCCGCTGTGATTTCCAGGCACTTTTTTCTGTTTTCAGCGATAGCAAGAGCAGGCCAGAAGCTGAGAATACTGCGGTGAGTAACTCACCTCCTGATTCCCCAAAACCTGTCCGCCATCTACAAGGCACAACCCAGGAGTGTGATGGAATACTCCCCACTTGCCTGGATGGGTGCAGCCCCAACAACACTCAAGAAGCTTGACACTATCCAGGACAAAGCAGGCACTTGATTGGCACCACATCCACAAGCATCCATTCTCTCCATCACCGACGCTCAGTAGCAGCAGTGTGTACTATCTACAGGATGCACTGCAGAAATTCACCAAAGATCCTCAGCCAGCACTTTCCAAACCCACAACCACTTCCATCTAGAAGGACAAGGATGACAGATATATGGGAACACCACTTGCTGTAAGCTCCCCTCCAAGCCACTCATCATCATAACTTGGAAACATACCCTTATTCCCTCACTGTCTCTGAGTCACAATCCTGGAATTCCCTCCCTAAAGGCTTCGTTGGTCTACCCACAGAGGGTGGACTGCAGTGGTTCAAAATGCAGATCACCACCACCTTCGCAAAGGCAACTAGGGACGGGTAATAAATGCTGGCCCGGCAGGTGATGCCCAAGTCACACGAGTAAATAAAACAAAACACAATGCCTGAGGTCATAGAAACGGCACCTTGAGGTGATGCAAATGTACATATGCAAAAAGAGGTCAGTGAATATTTACAACGATTATCACTGAACTATTTTGATCATTTGTAAAATCTGATAAGCCAGTTTTGTTGAACCAGCTCTGATAAATACCTTATCTGCATTTCCTCGAGTACCATATCACTTAAATCCTTTGTACAGGTTTAAATCTCCAAACTTACAGAGTCTGCCGATTTTTGATCCTTGAAAATTGGAAACCACAATCTCTGAATTTAATTTGATGGATTGAGTAGTGATTTAAATAAAAATTCTTCCAACCAACACCTTTAATTAAAGGGCGACTCGAGTTTGTTCCTTAGAACCAAGAGTCATACAGGACGGAAGAGACCCTTCAGCTCATCGAGTCTACAAGACTAACTACACTAGTCCCACTTTTCCGCACTAGGCCCATAGCCTGGAATGTTGTGACATTTCAAGTGCTCATCCACGTACTTTTTAAAGTTTGTGAAGTTCCCCACCTCAACTATTCTCCCAGGCAATACATTCCTGGCTAAAAATAATACCTCAGGTTCCCTCTAAACCTCCTGCCTTTCACTTTGATTAATGCCCCTCATTGTCAATTAAGGGGAATGGCTGCTTTCTATCCACCCTGTCCATGCCCCTCATAATCCTATACACCTCTATCAGTACCCCCTCAACCTCCACAGCTCCAAAACAAAACCCCGAGCTTATCCAGCCTCTCTTCATCACTGAAATGCTCCATCCCCACTAACATCCTGGTGAATCTCCTCCGCACCCCCTCCCGCACAATCACATCCTTCCTGTAGTACAGTGACCAGAACCGCACACTATACTTTAGCTGTGGCCAAACCAAAGTCCTATACAGCTCCAACATAACCTCCCTGCTCTTATAGTCTTTGCCACAACTGATAAAGATGTGTCTGGTATGACTTCTTAATCATTTCTATTAACCTTCCTGCAACTTCAGGGATCCGTGGAAAAGCATCCCAAGATCCCTCTGTTCCTTTGAGCCTCCTAGTGTCCTGCCATTCGCTAAGTACTCTCTTGTCTTGTTACTTCTTCCATCACTCTCCTTGTCTACAAAGATAGTTGTTCCTCAGCAATGGATTGAAGGTGATTCAGAGCCTCTGTGAGTACAAAGGGTCACCGTCCCTACCAACAATGGCCATCTTTGCTGGCCACCTTGTCCGCTGTGCACTCCCTGTAAAACACAGAATTGTTAAAGGGCTAAAGGAATGGGCAATAAATGCTGGCCAGCCAGAGACACCCACACCCCGTGAGGAAAGTAAAGAAAAAAGCAGCTGTGGCTGTGATAAGCACAGGTGTAAGCATCAAGATGAGGAGCAGAGTGATTGTTGTCCCTGAGGGCCGAACGCAATGAAATCACCTATTTTCAGCTTTCAATAGTGCTCTAAAATATTGTTCATACTTCGCTGATTCTGACATTGATTTCCAATAGCTGTGCTCCTCACCTGGAACATAAAAGGCCTGACTTTAGGGAAAAAAAAATTGTGGTGTTAAATCTAATAACTGCCAACCTTTTCCACAAGTATACCCTGACAACACAAATATAAAGTTGTTTCGACCTGTGGACTTGTTCATCAAGTGAAGAGCAGTAAAATCAGAACGACCTTTCTCTGTTCTTAATTTATGCTGATTTAGCATCTGCTCATCCACCTTACACATTATCCAACCCAAAGACACCTGCATGATATTTAGAAATAAATAAACTAGCATTAGGATTTGTAAAGTGTTTGGATAGATTGGTCAATGTGAAATGACAACAATCCAGTAATGTGCAGACTTTATGCTGTTTCTTTAATTTGAACTTCAAATTGACAAAGGTTAATGATAAAACAGGGAACATCTAAATTTTAATGAACTGGACTGTATGGTGAACATAGGTATCTACATGGTCTGTCTGTTGAGTTAATGGCTTTCCATTGTACAAGGGTAGACCAAAGACAAAGAACAAAAAGAACTGCGGACGCTGGAAATCAGAAACACGAGCAGAAATTGCTGGAAAAGCTCAGCAGATCTGTGGAGAGAAATCAAAGTTAACCTTTTGGGTCCAGTGACCCAGGGACAAAGCACCTGTAATGATTGAGAGTGACTTCAAAAAGACCAAAGGGACATCAAAGCGTCATCAGTTTTCGGCACCATTCGCACTCCCCACACATTGATACACAATGAGTCCATATGAATCAGGATCTGGACAATATCCAGGCTTGGACTGGTCAGTTGTAAGTGACATTCATACTCCACATGTGCTGGGAACTGCCCATCTCCAACAAGAGCGAATCTGACCATAACCCCTTGATGTTCAATGACATCAGCATCACTGAAACACTCATTACCGTCCTCCTCCTCGGGATTATCATTGACCAGAATCTGAAATGGACTCGCTGCATAGATACTGTGGTTGCAAGAGCATGCCAGAGGCTGAGAAACTCAACTGCAGCTTACTGTCATCTTTGTCAGAGCAGCTAGGAATGGGCAATAAAGTGAGCACTTAAATGTCCACTGAACAAGTAAACAAAAAGGTTATGCGGCTTTTGCACCTAAGCACTACCATATTTCACAATCCCAGCGGGGGTCTTACCTCTCCCAATGGTTGCACTACCTCCATCAAACACCAATTTATTTTCCCAAACAGTATCTTGAGACCACATCTGTCAGGGGACCTCAGTTCACCAACAGGGTACCCTGGCTATCCAGAAGAAATGCACTGAGAATGGATCTGCCCTTACCTGTGGGAGAAACATTAATGGTCTGAGCATTGAATCAGGTCTGATATCTGAATGTCTGCTTCAGATCTATTGCGATGTAAGGTGTAATTTAAGCGTATTCTAATATTACTTAATTTTAAGTTTGGACTTTGAACTAGTGGCATGTGGATTTGATCAGTATCCATGAAGGGTTTTAAAACAACTTGTAAGTATTTCTCTAGACTTGGTCATTTTTAAACAAAAAATAACAGCCTGAGAGCCTTAGATCTTGGAGAGTAATGGAAATGTGTTTAGATCAGGAGAGTGAACAAAGTAAATAGTTGTGTGCAAGGTTTTTAGCTTAGGAGGTCAGGGATTTGTTTTTTCTTTTAATTAGGAGAAACAGATGGTGAATAAAGCTTCTAGATTTCAGTTTGGCAGTTTTGCAGAAGTCTTGACTGAAGCTGAATGTGTAAAGCTTTCAGTATAGGAAACAGAAAGCAAGAAAGGTGAAAGATTAAAAGAGAGATCCTGTTGGAGAGGAGAGCAGAATTTCATCAAGGTGGGAGCGCCTGGAAGAAAAGTGGCAATTATTATGGATGCTATGGATTGGCATTAAAAACTCCCAGCTCTGAAGAAGTGTCATATCAAACTGAAGACCTTAATTCCTTTCCTTCTCCACAGATGCTGCCAGACTTGCTGAGTTTCTCCAATGTTCTGTGTTAGTATTTGCAATGGGGTCAGTAATAGTGCCAAGGCTTGCATGAGAGAACTGGCTGTTATTGACATTCACTGATTTTTTTTTTCTCGGGCTGAGGGGAAGGATACAGACGATCAATAACAAGGAGACAAGGATGGGGCCTTCAGAAGTGTAAGTCATTAATCAATTAATCACAGAAAAATGAACCAACTGTATTAAAGAGGGAGGCTGGTGCCAAGTTACAGGGGGAAAAAAAAAATTCCAGGTTGCCAAATGGTCGTGCAGGTCAAAGGAGAGTAGAGAATCATTCACAAATATCTGTAGATTTGCAGATGACACAAAGCTGAGTGGGGGGATGAACCATGACTCGGATGTAGAGATATTTCTGCGTGATTTGGACAGGCTGAGTAAGTGGGTAAATATGCGGCAGATGTGGGTAAATGTGAATTTATCCACTTCGGTGGCAAAATCAGGAAGGCAGGTTATCAGCTGAATGACGATAGATTATGAAAGGGGGAGGTGCAACAAGACCTGGGTGTCCCTGCACTCCAGCTGCTGAATGTAAGCATGCAGGTGCAGCAGGCGGTGAAGAAGGCAAATGGTACGTTGGCCTTCATAGTGAGAGGTTTCGAGTACAGGGGCAGGGATGTCTTGCTGCAGTTGGACAATTCCTCAGTGAGACCACACCTGGAGTATTGTGTGCAGTTTTATTCTCCTTTTCTGAGGAAGAATACTCTTGCTATAGACGGAGTCCAGTGCGAGTTTACTGGACTGATTCCTGGGATTCTGGGACTGAAGTATGATGAGATGTTTGAGTTGGTGAGGATTGTACTGCCTGGAGTTTAGAAAAATGAAGCAGGAATCTTATAGAAACCTATAAAATTCTAACAGGACCTAGACATTGTAAATGCAGGAAGCAAGTTCCCAATAAGTAGGGAGTCCAGAACCAGAGGTCACATTCTAAAGGATATGGGGTAGGCCATTTAGGACTGAGATGAGGAGAAAGGTCTTCACCCAGAGAGCAAAGAGCCTACGGAATTCTCTGCCACAGAAAGCGGTTGAGACCAAACATTGGAGGTTTTCAAGAAGGAGTTAGATATAGCTCTCAGGGTTAAAAGGATTAAAGAGTATGGGAAAGAAAGCAGGGTTGAGTTGGATGATCAGCCATGATCATATTGAATGGTGGAGCAGGTTCGAAGGGCTGAATTTCCTACTCCTGCACCTATCGCAAAGCAGGAGGGGATGGGCATAAATCACAGAGTAGTACCGATCTTCTAAAATGTCTGTTAATACCTTCCTGGCAAGTTAGGTTAAATAGTTTTACAAAGATTCTCAAAATATGATTGCAAAAAGAGATACTTTTATCCAGCTTAATGCATGTAACATTTCTGCGGATACCTGTAATGTTTTGTGAGGAAGCAAATTCCAGCAAGGGACCATTTGCTACACATTGAAGCAGCAACACTCCAGCGCAAGGCGGGCTATTGATAAAGCTGTGCAGGCAATTAAACTAGGAATCAGTAAGGAAATCAGAGATGCTGTAAATCAGAGTGTAGATGATATCAATATTCTCAAACAACATGTACGTTTATGATATAATTTCTCAACTAATCCCAATTTTATTCAACGGTAGCTTTCTGGATGATAGCGAACCACTGTTGACCAGAATCTATAAGGTGAGCAGACAAACAGTACCATCGCTCTGAAATATACACTAAGGAGTTCTGTGTTACCAAAAGTCTGATCTCCAAACTCCATGTTAAGGTCAAAGCCAGATTAGATGTTTATGTATCAGGTTTTATCTGACCTTTATGGGAAATTCTGCTGGTAACAGTAAGGTATTGATCAGCACTGTTTGTGTCTCGGCTAACGGCCGCTGTTGGCAGGAGGGCAGAGATTTATATTTACTCTCTGAGGACTGTGTTGCAGCTGCAGTGTGTCTACAAACACACAGCTTTTTAGCAACCTGCAGATCAATCATTCAGTTACAGGCTTTCCTCACTGCTTGGAGAATTAAACAATATTTCGATGCGGAAAATGTTTCGCCTTTGAACCTACTCAGGTGGTCCACAATGGTATGAAAGTTTGTGATTTCAGATAAACCTGCTGGGCTATAACCTGGTGTCGTGTGACTTCTGACCTTCCCTTTAAGGAACTAGGGCTTCCCCTTAAAAACTCATCCCATCCATACTTAAACCAGACAAAAAGAAAAGCCAACGGGGTTAGTTTGAACAGATCTCAAATTATCAGGACAATCAAATTAGCTCAGAGATCAATAGGATTGTCATCAATTTGAATCCAATTCAAACAGCACATTACAGTACGGTGGTAGTTTTCCCATAAAGAACCACAAGTAACATTGTTCTCACCACAAACATTTGAAAGATGAGGAGCCTTTCCCATGTATTCATGAGAAACCCTGTCCGTTTCAGTGATGAAGAGAGATTGGAGAAATTGGGACTGAGAGAAGAAGGCTGGGAGGAGGTTTGATCGAGGTTTACAAAATCATGAGCCGGGGTTGGATAGAGGAGATTGGGAGAAGTTGCTCCCATTCGTAACAGAAACAAGAACAAGACAGTCAGGTACGAACGAAGCAAGAGTGACATGAAGAAAACTTTTTCCCACATCGCGTAGTGAGGGTAGGAAATGCACTGCCTGGAATGTGGAGGAGGCAGGTTCAGCTGAAGCATTCAAGAGGCCATTGGATGATTATTTGGATAAAAACAATGGGCAGGGATATGGGAAAAAGGCAGAAGAGTGGCACTGGGTAATGATGCATTGGATCGAATGGCCTCCTATGCTGTAACATTCTGTGATTCTGTGAAATCACCAGCAGACATACAGCGGCACATGAGGATGGGTATGCAATAGTAACATATTGATGAAGTGACACAGAAGAGAAACCGATTGAGAAAACTAATATCCACAAGTTAGGACATTAATAATGTGATGCTGATGAGGGTCAGAAATAATTTCAACCGGTAAGTCATTACTGATGGGCAAGGTGAGGCGGAGGTCGGGAGGAGAAGATGAATTTCATGGAATATGCAGCTGAGAGCCCGAGGCTTTCTCTGTCTGCCCTGGGACTTACTGTTCTCAAGAACTTATTCCGACTTGACATTGTCTCATACTCGGTAAAGCTACAAATATCAATATCATCAAGGGAAAATCTTAACCATGATAAATAGAATTTGATCAGAAATTGTCCAGAGAACTTTTCTACACCAATGCAAAAAAGAATTTTCAATTAAACAGGATAAATAATCGCAAATGATCAGATATTCACTAGTGACTAGGACCCTGTGTAATATTATATCATTATGGCAGCCTGCATAAATGCTGTAATCCTTTAATAGGATATTTTAAACTGTAAACTCATATGTCACAAACATTACCTAGATTGCTCATCCTTAAAGCCAAGGAACAATAGCTGAATGTCAGCTACTTGAATGGCTTCCTGATAGGTTTAAGCATCAATTTCAGACGCATCAAGAAGAATATGAATGATCTACAAACACAGTAAAGGTTTGGTGCGCAAGTTCTTTCCTGGCAAACATATTGAGTATTTGAAGAAAGGAAATGACTATTCTTCAGTAATAAACTGAAGGACATTTTATTTAGAAGCTTGAAGAGATGGAACCTCCTTCTTTCAGCTTCATTCGAAGGCCATGTTGATATTAAACTGTTGCAAGATTAAATAAAACTCATCAAGGCATTGCTTTAAATGTTGCTATCAGTGCCCAATCTAAATTAGTACGTTTTTTAATATTTATACAAGCTTCTTTCTGCGAACAGCAGAATATATAAAGGAAGAACAGCAAGTTGCCGGAAAAGCTAAGCAGGTCTGGCAGCATCTGCGGAGAGAGAAACAGAGTTACCGTTTCGGGTCCAGTCACCCTTCTTGAGAATTTTTGAAGAACTCAAAACATTAACCCCAATTCTCTTTCCACTGATGCTGCCAGGCCTGCTGAGTTTCTTCAGCATTCTCTGTGTTTGTTTCAGATTTCCAGCATCCACAATTTTTTGCTTTATTATCAAAGATGTAGAGGGGTTTATCTGTCGAAAGTTCAAAGGAAGCAATTCTACAAAAGGAATTATGATTCAACTGTACTATACTTCCAGAGCTGAGGGGAGGCAATGGCCTCATGGTATTATCACTAGACTATTAATCCAGAAGCTCAGCTAACATTCCGGGGATCCGGATTTGAATATCCTGTCAGGCAGATGGTGGAATTTGAATTCAATAATAGACTGGAATTAAGGATCTACTGATGGCCATGAAACCATCATTGATTGTTGGAAAAACCCATCTGGTTCACTAATCCTCAAGGGAAGGAAACTGCCATCCTTACCTGGTCTGGCCTACATGTGACTCCAGACCCACAGCAACGTGGTTGACTCTCAACTACCCTCTGAAATGGCCTAGAAAGGCAACTAGGGATGGCTAATAAATGATGGCCAGTCAGCAACACCCACATCTCATGTGTGAATAAAAATATTCACAAGGTTAAATGATACATTACTTCTGCAGGTTTCACAAAGTGAAGTGTTGGCACTAAAGCAGCAATCAGCTGTGTATAATTCTTGGAGTGCAGTTACTAAGCTCTTTGGGATGACTTGAAGATATGGCAAGGCACGAATGAAATACAGACACCTTTGTAGTTATCACACAGAGAGCTATATCCACAGTGTTTCTCTAGTGGCAGCTGCTGTCTATATGCAGTAATAATAACTAGACAAGATTTACTGAACCTCCTCTTCCTTCCCCTCTCGCCTTACAGCAACCCCCCCACTCCATGTGGAACACAATTATATGAAGAACAAATCTTGTTTTAACTATGTAGAATGAAAGTAAGTCAGACAGTCAAAAGAGCCCTTGAGTTCCAATATGTCTCATAATTGATGCACATACCTCATCCTCAGGCATATTTGACCTGTTTCTGTACCAGTGGATGACCAATGGTGTGGTGTAATTCTATCATTAGCCACAGGGACCTGGTCACGTTCTGGCAAATGTTGTTCTATGGTCATTGAGCTAAGTCTTTGAGCAAACTAACAACTAAAGTCACAAATCAACATGCGTCTGGGGAGACAATGGCCTAGTGGTATTATCGCTGGACTATTAATCCAGAGACCCAGGTAATGTTCTGGGGACCCAGGTTCAAATCCTGCCACGGCAGATGGTGGAATTTGAATTCAGTAAAAATATATGGAACTAAGAGTCTAATGATGATCATGAATCCATTATTGATTGTTGGATAAAACCCATTTACTAATGTCCTTTACGGAAGGAAACTGCTATCCTTACCTGGTCTGGCCTACGTGTGACTCCAGACCCACAGCAATGTGGTGACTCTAGACTGCCCACTGACCAATTAGGGATGGGCAATAAATGCTGGCCTGGTTAGTGACACCCTTGTCCTGTGAATGAACTTTAAAAATCACTACGCTTTACCAGTCTTCCCCTCTCACTGTATTCAGCCTCTTCATTCTGCATATGGTCAATGAACAAGCCCAGTACTTCAAGGGTAAATTGTGAGGATATAAATAACTCATGTATTCCACTGAGAATGGAAGATTGCAGGGCCACGATGTGTGTAACCCAATTGAACTGCTTCAGATGTTAAAAGTATTTTGTAGGGAAGCTACTTGCTGTGCTGACCAGATTAAGAACAAGGGGGTGTTATTTTAAATTTAGAACTGGGCCTTTGAGGAATGGCATCAGGAAGAGGTTCATTTACAAATAAAATATTCAGTGTTTGGAAATCCCTTTCTTAAAAACGGTGAACATTTTAGAATTCTAATTAGAATTTCAATTTCTGAAGAAGGGTCCAGACCCGAAACACCAGCTTTCCTGCTCCTCTAATGCTGCTTGGCCTGCTGTGTTCATCCAGCTCTACACCTTGTTATCTTACAATCAATGAGGTACCTTTTGAGACATAGCCACTTTTGTAACGTAGTTCAAGAAGGAAAATTATCACAGCTCACCAAGAAAACACAGAGAATGCTGGAGGAACTCAGCAGGTCTGGCATCATCTGTGGAGAGAAGAACAGAGTTAATGTTCCTCGTCCAGTATGACTCTTCTTCAGAACACATTGCCTTCTGCATTGTTTGAAACATTAACAATATTTCTCTCTCCTGAGTTGCTGCCAGTCCTGCTGAGTTTCTCCAGCAATTTCTGTCTTTATTTCAGATTTCCAACATCCGTGGTATTTTGAATTAATTCACAGTCCATCCAAATGTATACCCAAATCACAATGAGAAAGAGATAACAGGGTGTGGAGCTGGATGAACACAGCAGGCCAAGCAGCATCAGAGGAGCAGGAAGGCTGACGTTTCAGGCCTAGACCCTTCATCAGAAATGGGGGAAGGGATGGGGGTTCTGAAATAAATAGGGAGAGAGGGAAGGCAGATAGAAGATGGAAAGAGGAGAGGATAGGTGGAGAGAAGACAGACAGGTCAAGGAGGCAGGGATGGAGCCGGTAGAGGTGAGAGGGATAAATGAGTACAAATAGTGGATTTTCCAGCAGTGGTTTCAAAATGGATAGACATTGTATTTCCATTATGCCCTGGTAGACAAAAATGTAAATTGTCCGTCCTCAGATGTTGTCACTCAGAGACCATTCCCTTTATCCTCTCAAACTAGTAGTAATTGTGTCACAAGTCAAGCTTCAGTTTCTTGTGCTTTTGTTTTTGCCAATAACAGAGGAAAGTGTCCTTACCCAAAGTGTATTGAGAACAAGCAACTTGCTAGTCTTTGGGAAAACAAGGTGTAGAGCTGGATGAACACAGCAGGCCAAGCAGCATCAGAGGAGCAGGAAAGCTGACGTTTCGGGCCTAGACCCTCCTACTATCTCTGCTACTATTTGGAGTGGCTAAGGAGAATGTTAGAGGTGAACTCATCGGGAAGTCACGACGTGGAGGTGCTGGTGTTGGACTGGGATGGAACAAGGTCAGAAGTCACACAACACCAGGTTATAGTCCAACAGGTTTATTTGAAATCACAAGCCACTGCCCCTTTGTCACCTGTCGGACTATAACCTGGTGTGGTGTCATTTCTCACAGGGGAAATAAAAGAAGTTTATGTTTGGTGGAGAAATCTCTTAGTGGTTGGCCCAACAGAGCGAGAGATAACAGAATGGGAGGAGCGTGTGTGGAGTATATATAACAGCATGGAGCAATTGGGCAGAACGTGTGATTAAATACATTTTCTTCCTCAGCAAGTTATCAAGTGAAGAATTACAATATTTGGAATTCAATTGCCAATAACGTCAAATTGAGGGATTAACATTAGCCACTGGAATATTTATCTCATCCCACCATTAAGATAGCTGGCGACATTTATAGTGGTATCTTCTGACAAGTTCTAAAACTTTGTCAAAAGGAAATCAATCACTGGGTCTTTTGTTTCATAAAGTTTTTGCTGCTCCAGTGGAATGTGGTGTAAACAGATGCATTTCCATCTCTGTACATTAATATACACTGAATAATCACTCTCTCATTTTGAGAACCTCCATCATTCATTCCACCCTCACAGCTCAGGCGCTGAAGACACATGTTATAGACCAATATTTAAAAGGCTCTTCAAATGAATCCAGCACATTGCGATATAATCTTCAACGGTAGTGATTTACGTACGAAACAGAGTGCGTCTGCAATATCATACTCAGAAAACAAGTTATTTTTACTTTTCTATTTGCATCAGTAAATTGTCTCTCTGTGAGGAAGGTTAGATGGCTTATGTTAAATATATTCTTCACTGTAGATTTAAATATTTATTAAGTCTGTCAGAAAACTAACCAAACCAGAAATTTTAAACAGTCCTTTTGGTAAAACAGGTTTGGATTAACAGATTACCCAATTAACACGAATCCTCGAAGTTTTTATTAATTCTACAGTATCTTTTCTGATTTCCAATCACTGCTTTCATCGATTATATCCAGAGTTAATCAGGAGAAGAAATTGCCTGTACGTTTTGTTAATTCAAAAGGTGGCCATTAAACCAAAAGAAAAGGTATCTGATGACTGGGCTGCAACAGTAACCTTTCAGAGAACACTTTAACCAATCATCATTATTTGAGCTGCTGGCTTTTGATTTACAATGAGTAATTTTTAATGCAAATCAATTTTTTAAGCAATCCATGGATTCTAGATCAATGGATTCCAAATGATCGATGATTACATGCCGTGCTGATTGCATGCAGGACTCAAAATATCTAACATTTGAGACTCGGTCATGCAAAGATCAGTAGTTTCATGTTTGATATTTTTACTGATGATACGAACATAAAATGGAAATTAAATGAAATAAGCCTAAATTGAAAGCAGCACTTTACAGCAATTATTTTATCTTTCATTCAAATCAATTACATAGAAACATAGAAATTAGAAGCAAGAATAGGCCATTCAGCCCTACAAGCCTATTCCACCATTCAGTAGAATCATGGCTGATCCACCAACTCAGGGCCCTGTTCTCTCTTTCTCCTCTAAGCATAAAAATTATACCTAAGGCCTTCCTGAAAACATTCAACATTTTGACCTCAACTGTTTTCTGTGATAGTGAATTCCACAAGCTCCCCACTCTCTCGGTGAAGACATTTCTCCTCATGGCCCACCCTGTATCCTTAAACTGTGACCCCCCCTGCTTCTGGACTCCCCAGCCATCAGGAATATCCTTCCTGTATCTACCTCGACTAGTCTTAGTAGAATCTTATAGGTTTGTAATAGGACTCAAAATAAAATTATCTTGCCATGGAGATGAGAATTAGTTAAAGGTATTGAGTCAAACAGTATTGTCAATCATGTAGTATTTCCTTAAAAAAATGCTAATGTAATTTTGAGGATGTTCTTAAAATTGACCGTAAATATGGGCCTGAATTGAGATACAGTCAGGAGATCTAGCAAATTAGGAGCAGGGGTGGAGCAGTTTAGCGAAAGGATGGTTTTATTCAGGTTAAGAGATAAAAGGTACTGCAGATGCTGGAGAATCCGAGATAACAAGCATGGGGCTGGATGAACACAGCAGGTCAAGCAGCATCATAGGAGCAGGAAAACTTGACGTTTCGGGCCTAAACCCTTCATCAGAAAAAATTTTTTCTGATGAAGG
>JAHRHZ010000023.1:3076998-3133750 GCA_024137785.1 Ginglymostoma cirratum
ACCTTGTTATCTCGGATTCTTCAGCATCTGCAGTACCTATTATCTTTGAAAATAAGAATTCATTGGGTTTCCTCGCGACATTCATTTCATGGAGGTTTTTACTCTTCAGGTAACAAGTCTCCTCAAACTATCCAACCTGCCCTAACTACCAAAACTATGCAGGAGCAAATTACTGTACCGAAAACAAAAAAATTCAGGAAACCAGAGCTCTGATGAAGAGTCATCCAGACTCGAAACATTGGCTCGCTCTCTCTCCATGGATGCTGCCGGACCCACTGTGATTTCCAGCACTTTTTGTTTTCAGTATCAAAAGTACCAAACCTGTGAACTTTGAAGAATGCCAACAGCTTTCAGTCAAAGCCGTGTCATTCTTACCCTGTTTTGGATACTTAACTCACCTACAATTAAAATCGATTAGTCGCTGTGCGATTTTCAGTTCTCAAAAGCAAGTGCGTGTTCAGCTGTGACAACTAAAGTTGAACAGACTGGGCCTGTACTTCCTTCAGAAGTCAGTACCTGACATTGTTTAGTATCAGCACAGGGGAAGCACAGTCTATCACAGAATAATGGACTGGTTCTGGCGGCAGCTAACCTGTTACAAGACCGGTTCAGTACCAGTTCGATGTAGCAGATTCAGTGCTGAAATCTATGTAGCTGAGCAGGTGACTTTTGTCTGATTCAGATATAATATTACTAGCTATTAAGTACTATGTAATAAACATGCTCTGTCCAACAAGACCAGGGCTATTTTTTGCTGAAAACATTGTGTCAGGGCAGTGTGGATGAACAGAGGGATCTTAGGGTCCACGTCCATAGATCCCTCAAAGTTGCTACCCAAGTTGATAGGGTTGTAAAGAAGGTGAATGGTGTGTTGGCTTTCATTGGCTGGGGAATTGAGTTTAAGAGCCGTGAGGTTATACTGCAGCTCTATAAAACTCTGGTTAGACCACACTTGGAATATTGTGTTCAGTCCTGGTCACCTCATTATAGGAAGGATGTGGAAGCTGTAGAGAGGGTGCAGAGGAGATTTACCAGGATGCTGCCTGGACTGGAGGGTAGGTCTTATGAGGAAGGGATGAGGGAGCTAGGGCTTTTCTCATTGGAGCGAAGGAGGATGACAGGTGACTTGACAGAGGTTTACAAGATGATGAGAGACATAGATAGAGTGGATAGCCAGAGATTTTTTCCCAAGGCAGAAATGACTATTACAAGGGGGCATAATTTTCAGGTGACTGAAGGTATAGGGGAGATGTCAGAGGTAGGTTCTTCACACAGAGAGTGGTGGGTGTGTGGAATGCGCTGCCAGCGGTGGTCGTGGAGTCAGATACTTTAGAGACTTTTAAGTGACTCTTGGATAGGCACATGGAGGATAGTAAAATGTAGGGTATGCAGGGTAGTTTGGTCTTAGAGTAGGATAATAGGTTGGCACAATATCGTGGGCCGAAGGGCCTGTACTGCGCTGTACTGTTCTATGTTCTATGAGTTTCTTCAGCAATTTCCATTTTCGTTTCATAATCCTGAGGGAGCAGGAACCGGAGGTTGATATCCTGAAACCCCATCAAAAATGTGGGAACTGTTTGTGGAGCGTAGTGGTTCAAGGAGATGAACTCTTGAGGACGTTTGGTGATTAACAATAAATGCTGGTCAAGCCAGTGACATCCACATCTCAGGAAACAATTTTAAAAAAGACCCAGGAAAACACAACGATTATTTTTAAAGAATATTAGTTTGAGTCCTCTGGTATTTGGGAGGCCCAGGTCAATGCGGCTAGCCAGTGTGGTACTGGGACAACCCAGCAAACCATATCAGGAGCAACTTTGTTATTATTAATATTAATAACATAGGATTGATAATAACTTAAAACACAATCTTAAAGATGCATTAAAAATGCATTAATTCTTCCTATTTGCATCTACAACACAACAACAAAAAAAAATGCCCTGTAGCAGGATTGATATGGTGCCATTTCACGATGTGACATTGCAAAAACAAATGAAAGATGCGATCAGATGACTGAACACATCAGAAACTGACACCTAGCTCAGTAACTTCGCTTGTCACCTGCCAAGTCGGGAATGTATTTATAGCGTTGAAATCAAATCATTGAAACTGTTGTTCAGCACTCAAAAAGACTCAGAGAAAATGTTCTTTTTTATTTTGAAAAAGTAAAGTAGATTTTGACAACTCACCTCTTTGTAACTTTCAGCAATTCTGCCAAACTCCCAGCTTACTTCGTTATAGAATCCCCATGGCATGGAAGCAGGCCATTCAGCCCACACCATCCCTCCAAAGAACATCCGACCCAGACCCATTTCAGTAACCCTGTATTTCCCACGGCAAACCCACCTAAACATGCACATCTTTGGACTGTGGGAGGAAACCAGAGCACCCAGAGGAAACCCACACAGACACAGGAAGATGTGCAAAGTCCACAGCGGCAGTTGCCCAAGGCTCGAATTGAACCTGGGTCCCTGATGCTGTGAGGCACCAGTGTTAACCACTGAGCCAACATGCCACCCAGTTTTCCTGCCCTTCATTTCAATACAGTTTTCAGCACGATGAAGCTAAATCAGCAGTAAGTTTGGGAAATTTGAAGTTCAACTAAAATCATTATGTCGGTGTTTTCCACGATCTTACGCATTAATTCAAAATTCAAATCATGCAAATCAAACTCATTTCACCAAACTGGCCATTTCTTCTGTGGAGGAATTGAAAAATTTTGCCAATTTTATTGTATCCTTAAGTTGCCCTTAATTTCTGAGCTGTGGAGGAGGTACTTAAGATAGATTTTCATGTGAAGACCAATGTTTAATATACTAAGAATCTGAAAAAAATCAATAAAGCTACTAAGTGGGCTCGTATAGATTTAAAGTCATCTTTGATGATTTTTACATTAGATTACCTGTAACGTATAGTAAATGTTGCTAAAACCATTTTCAGCCGTTAGCACAACTATGCCTGGTTGAACTGCTTAAATACATTCAGGAATGTCGAGAATGGAATGACGACATGTTTTTATACTGTCCAGTTTCTCTGGCACATGGTTGATATTACAGCTCTGACGATCCAAATGAATATCACTGGACAGATGTAATCTAACCAGAGCAACTTCAAGTCCAGTTTAGACTCAATTCCAATTCACCTCAAGCAGAAACTCCATTTCAGAACGTCTAACTACAGAATATAAAAACTGCTGTCAGAGAGGATAGGGACTGCATCTTGAAAAGCAGTTTCCTAAAACACAAGGACCTAGCTTGCTCTCACATGACCTCCCTTCACAAACCAGACACCAAACATGGTCATAAAAAAGGCTCACTCAAGCGTCATTCTCATCGGGTTAAAAATGATCAGTGGAGACCTCAGCATTGTCTAAAGCCATTGTGTTTAACGGCTTGATCCCCGAACACTTTTGCCCTCACATAGAAACAGAGGGGCAGGAGTAGGCCATTCAGCCCTTCGAGCCTGTTCTGCCATTCAATATGATCGTGGCTGATCATCCAACTCAATGCCCTGCTCCCACTTTCTCCCCCATACCCTGTGATGCCTTCAGCCCTGAGAACTATATCTAACTCCTTCTTGAAAACATTCAATGTTTTGGCCTCAACCAACTTCTGTGGCAGGGAATTCCACAGGCTCCCCACACTCTGTGTGAAAACATTTCTCCCCATCTCAGTCCTAAATGGTCTACTCTGTATCCTGTGCCTGGACTCCTTGCTCATTATATTTGGTCAGGAGATGATAATTTACACTCATTTAAGCATATTCCCTTTGACAAGCTGCACCCAGACCGCCTGACTCCAGTTAGTCAGCCTTGTGAATAGTCAAGAGACATTAGGCGAATAAGAACTTGCCGCCATACATATTATTGTGATTTCCTTTGGAATTTTTACAGAAACCAGCAGGGAAGTATCATTTTCTAAGCAAAACCTGATAGGAAATAAAGTACAACATTTGTTAATATTCGTACAGATTCTTTGTTCAGTCAGTATTTTTTTAAAAGTTTATGCAATATTTTTTGCAAATTGCTGAAGTTGAAAATATTCAGCATGAGTGGACCAGGAAACCTTTCTCCCAAGTTTCCAAGAGTCATATAGTCGGAATCAATTGAGATTGAAACTGGTCTGTGGAATGATTTCTGTTTGTCATTATTGCAGAGAAATGAATACAGAGTTTGTGTATCAAGGTTATATATGGCCCTTTTTATTAAAACATTGCACATGAGAGCGGTGATTGATATCACACACCGGGGCACTGAGCAAAACAATTCAGTGTAGATCACAGCATAAAACATAACTCTGGTTAAAAGATATGGAGTTAAGGTGAGTCATGAGTCTTTGTTTCACAGTTTATTGAACGCAATTTCATTTAGGCCATAAATCTATCAAGTCAGTATTGTTTTCCACATTACAATTGATACTGGACAATCCCAAAGCCACGACTCACAGGGGCTTGAGTCAAATTCGCAGTGAGTTACAGAAAATGAACTTTGGAAAGGGCTTGTTAGGAGGCAATGGGTTAGTTTGTCCCAAAGGTGCTACACGTTTCTTGATGGTTACGACATCAATTCTGAGTTATTACAACAGGTTACTATTGAGTTTTAAACCATTCATCTGTTTGGGCCTTAAGTTCACAGAGTGACCATCACTTATTGTTAACAGGATAACTGCTAGACAACCTGCAAAACACCCCATAAATTACAATCATCTGCTCTGTGTCTTGGCTGAAGAAATACACCTTTAATAATATTCCAGTAGTGCTCACTGAGGTCTGGCAATGGGGATTTGATATTTGTTGGGTCAGTCTAATACATTGTTGAGCGAGAATGGTTAGTTATCACGGTGTGGCTTACATATATTTGTGCAAAACACTTATGTTTCCATCCGCCTGAAACGTATCAGGGATAGGTTTTCTTGAGCACTGGCAAAAGCTAACTACAGCTGATAATGAGCTTTTGTTGAAATGATTTTAAATTTTCCCCATAAGTCCAAGTGTCTGGAACTGTAATATAAATGCCCATCGGTTATGAGGAATTGTGTTCATATTCCCATAAATTATCTGCCAGTAATTCACCGAGGCTCCACAGGTAGCACTTTCCAAATCCATGCCCACTATCATCTACAAGGACAAGGGCAACAAATATATATGGAACACCACTACGTACAAGTTCTCCTCTCAGCCACTCACCATCCTGACTTGGAAATATACTCCCCACACAATATAGACAAATTTCCATTAACACTCTAGGAGGCCAAATTGGTTTCAAATCATGGTTCTGGAAAGACTAATTTAGTTCATTTTCAAAATCCTTCACGAATATAAACCAACACCATATACCACGAGTTTAAAATCCAAAGTTTTAAAATTATTGACATCACCATACATAAATCACAGAGCAGATTCATTTTGTTTACTTACTCTCTCTCACAGCTAAACATTATCAGAATAGGAGGACAAGTCAAGTCTGATAAACTCAGAACAATTGCATACCACATTATGCAACCTTTGTCAGACATGTTTGTGGTTTCTGAAAACACATTCTAGCACTGTATTGACGCTGACAATTCCAGATTGGCAGGATTTACATGGCCTGATGCAGCTGGAAAATGCAGAGCTGGTCCTCTGCAAGCACACCATGGGGGTGGGGTCACCTCGATTCCTTCATCTTTGGTTCCCTCTTTAGCCTCTTGCCCATCTTTGATTGTCTTTGTACCTGGAAGATGTGCAGCCCGATAGTTCGTTCATTGAGAGGTCAGAACAGCTGTGTATGATTCAACATCAATAGGAGGAAGAAGACCATGACACAGGCAGGGGTGGGGTGGTGGGGTAGGGGGAAGGTGGTGGCTGTGCTGCAGGTTGTCAGAGGTCAGCTTATTCAGGTTAAGCAAGTTGAGGCATTGAAGGCCAGAGCTATGTAACGGTTCCAATTAGACAGAAATCAGCCCGACCGCCTCACATCGTCTCATGGGTAACCTTCAGTGAGCAGCATCAGGTTCATTCAAACAAGTTTGGTGAACAGCAGTCCCACAATCTATAAATGAACAATCAGGTAACACCCCTGAACTGGAAGTTTCCAGGGAATATGATTAAGATACATCACAGGGAAGTTACTCAAATGTTGCTCTTTCTCCAATGTTTCGCCCGTGCAATTAAAAGATATCCCCGAAAAAATGCAATCGATCACCCACTGAGTGCAAGACCAGAGAAAACCAAAACCACTCTGATTAAATGTATTTTTTGCAGAAAAGCTGAAGCCCATTGAAGTAACATTTGAAACATCCAATATCTTTCCCATAGCCAATGTATGTTGTGACGTTGTGAAAAGAAACTGTAGCGGTCAAATCCAAACTATTTTAGCAGAGGTGGAGTTATCATTTGGCTTAATTAATGACATCGGAGAGGATTTGTTCAAAATCACACTCTCTATGACTTTATATCAGATTCTTATTGCCAACAGAACCATGGGAAGTCCTTCTTTCTATCATTTATAACTTAAACAATCTCTGAACATGAAGCATTTTGACGACACAATAAAAATACACACCAATAAGTGTGCTGTTGAAAATATTACAAATTCTCAATAGAAATCAGAGAAACTAACAACACCGAAGAGAAAAAAGTGTGCATACACATTTCTCCCTGATGTAACTCTTTAAATTTCACAGCTTGACTGTTTGTTAATGGTTGGGATGTTTTCTAGTTGCCACTTGTAATTGTTTTATTTGGAATTTTGAATGTTTTCCTATGAAAATCCATACATGGACCATTGTCACAAACAGCATCCTTCACAGTAACTGCGAGTGTATCTTTCACCATTTACAGGACGCAGTTTTTCATTCACATTAATTAAAGAAAGAAAGTATCTCGCTAAAACCTTCACTTAATCGGTAAACTACCCAAACAATTATACAGTTAATGGTCTTTTGCTGTTAATGGTCAGGCCATGGGGAATGTTGCCAAACAGAGAGACCTAGGGGTGCAGGTGCATATTTCCTTGAAAGAGGAGTCGCGGGGATACAGGGCAGTGAAGAAGGCATTTGGCACACTTGCCTTCATTGGTCAGTGCATTGAGTATAGGAGTTGGGAGGTCATGTTACGGCTGTACAGGACATTGGTTAGGCCACTATTGGAATCCTGCATGCAATTCTGGTCTCCCTGCTATAGGAAGGATGTCGTTAAACTCAAAAGGGTTCACAAAATGTTTACAAGAATGTTGCCAATAATGAAGGGTTTGAGCTACAGGGAGAAGTTGAACAAGTTGGGACTATTTACCCTGGAGTGTCAGAGGCTGAGGGGGTGACCTCATAGAGGTTTATAAAATCATGAGGGGCATGAATAGGGTGAATAGCCAAGGTCTTTCCTCCAGGGTAGTGGAGTCCAAAACTGGAGGGCGTAGGTTTAAGGTCAGAGGGGAAAGATTTAAAAGGGATCTGAGAGGCAACTTTTTCACACAGAGGGTGGAGTGTGTATGGAATGAGCTGCCAGAGGAAGTGGTGGAGGCTGGTACAATTACAACATTTAAAAGACATCTGGATGGGTACATGAATAGGAACGGTTTAGACAGATATGGGCCAAGTGCTGGCAAACGGGACTAGATTAATTTAGGATATGTGTCATGTGTGGACAGGTTGGACCGAAGGATCTGTTTCTGTGCAGTACATCTCGAGAACTCTATAATTAAAACTACATCAACATCTGCATTGGGCTTAACCGTCAGTGAGTATATGTTTCATTCACTGACAGCACATGGCAGTTACCCTTCAAGAATCCAGTGGCATAATTCAAACAAGCAGATTGTGTTAGAAAGCATTTATTATTCATTGTCTTCTCATTAATATTTCATGGCAGAAGTGATCGTTTTGAAAAGGTTACTGTCTAAAAAGAAAGGAAGCTCTGTGTCATTACAGGAAGGTCAGTGTCTGAAGCGTCTCACAGTAAAGGCAGCTAGTCATTCATTGTGCAGTTCAAAAATGACAGAGACAAAGAGAGGCCATCACTTAGACTCCAGATTGAATTATTCAGCAGAGTTTTACCTGATTGTAGTAATAGATGGTAATTGGAGTAATTTAAATTATATCGAAGTTTATGCTGATAGAACTATGACACATACTAATGGCCTGCCACTATCAAAATGGTGGTGTCAAAATTTTAAGCGACTCATGCTACATCAGTAGAAGCTACTCAGACAATGACCAAAATGAAATTACTTCATTACATTGGTGTGATTGGTTATTTCAATGTGTTTATTATTTTACATCAACAATTTGTACCAAGAGTACCTGCCTCCTGTACTATCCCAACATGAGCCAGTACAGTTTCAATGCTGCTGGGCAATGAAAATACACCAGGGGCAAACTTCCCCCGAAAGGTTTGTTACACAACCATGTAGCTGTTTTCTTTGGAGCAGGGAAGGCTGAGGGGGGACCTGATAGAGGTGAGTAAGATTATGAGGGGCATGTATAAGGTGGATAGAAAGCTGCTCGTCCACTCAGTTGAATGGTGTGACAATGCTGTGGCTTTAAGAGGTGTATTTTGTCCTGGTTTCTTTTAAGAGACAGACTGAATGAGTTAAAGTTGGAACAATAGAAGCAGCCTGGCTGGGTGTAGGAAGCTCTCACAGACCAGGATTTCTCGTGATTTTTGCCTAGCTTTAAGCAGTTGATGTTAGAGTCGCAAGCAGAGTTGGAAGCTGCTGGACTTCTGAAGAAGTAGGAGCTATTTTTTCTTCTCTCTCAGTTACAGCTAGAATCTACAGTTTTGCTTTCCACTGCGGGTGATGCATGTGAGAAAATCTGTTTTCTGAATTTGCCTTTTTGCCAACAGGTGCATTTGTGGGATGCAACTTTGTTGGAACAGTTAGTTAGTAACAGTTACTGTGTCTATTATTCTGTTAAGTATTCCGATAGAATTATGTTATTCTGAGATCTTCTTTCTTTTGTCACATTTTAACGACAGGGTTTGAATAAACTGTGTTTTGCTTAACATTGAGTAGTTTGACCAATCACATTGCATCTTGAACACAGCACTTTACCTTTACCTTTAAAATAAGAAAAAAATCAGGTCTAGGCTCCCTTCTCAATATATTCTGAGTGGGGTCTGGTCTGGTCCATAACAAATGGTCAATAACAAGGGGGCATCATTTCAAAGTGAAAGGTAGAGGGAAGCTTAAGGAAAGGATTTTTCACCCAGAAAGTGGTGGGAATCTGGAATGCGCTGCCTGGGAGGCAGAAAACCTCACAACCTTTAAAATATACCTGGATGAGCACTTGAAATGTCACAATATTCAAGGCTAAAGGCCTAGTGCAGGAGCTGGAATTAGTGTAGATTTAGTGTAAGTTTGGTTTTACAGGCTCAATGTGCCAAAAGGCCTCTTTTGTACTGTATGATTCTATAATAGTGACGTCTTCTTGCATTCATAATTCCTACAAAGCAAACCCTAAAGCTTTTGTCTCACTGTGTTTAAGGTGAGGTGGAAGACTGAGAGGAAGGGAAAACCAGTTGTTATCATAGTCATGGTCATCAGCCAGCTCTCAGTGGGAAGGACAGTGTCAACTGTGACTTTCTGTCAGGAGTATCCACATTATCGAATAATTCAAACCTGCAGGTTGTTGGGCATATCCTTACACATACAGAAACAAACAAGTTAATTATGAGCGGAGTAGGCCATTCGGCCCCTTGAGTCTGGTTTGCCATTTGATAGGATTGTGGCTGATCTGATTGTGACTTCAACTGCACTCACCACCAACTCCTGAACCCCATTTGCCTCCTTGAGAGGGAAGAGTCTATCTAACTTTGCCTTAAAGCTATTTAGTAGTCCCACCTCTACTGTTCTCTGGGGAAAACAGTTCTAAAGACTAACAACCGCTCAAGAGAAAAATATTTGATTTGATTTATTCTAGTCACATGTACCTAAGTACAGTGAAAAGTTTTGTTTTGCAAGCAGTATGGGCAGATCATAGCAAACAAGGACATACAGATCATATTCCTCACTATCATCAGCTTAAACAGAAATGCTTTACTTTTGAACTGTTACATAGTTCCAGTCTCTCTCAGAAACAACCTCTCAGCATCCACCCTGTCACATTCCCTCAGGATTTTCTCTTTTTCAATGAAAACAGCTCTCATTCTCCTAAACTCTAATAGACACAAGCTTCCAAATAAGAGGATCCTGTCCTCATCCCAGCTCAGATAGAGCAGGACATCCGGTGAGATACTGGGACCTGCAGGTATAAATGATCGAGATGCATATCCAGCCCAAAAAGGGTGTACATGAACAGGACTGACATCTCTTTGCAAGTGGTTCATCAGCCCAGGGTTCAGAAACATTTTTGGTTACAGAACTGACAATCGAAATAGAACATGCCTTATTCATCAACTCCATAACCCAGACACTCTAGACCTATAACAAGCCCCTGTCTGTCACAACTGATAACAGGTACGGAGTTTTAAATCACATTTTATACAGCATTTTCAGTTGCAGTAATATAGTTTTTGTAAGGAGTTCTGACCCATTCAAGCCACAATCATAAAGCAAATGTCAGCCTGTATTGGTTAATGTTTGAAGAAGAGCAAGTGGTCATTTTAATACCAAATCACCTGATTTGTGAAATGGGGGGACTTGTCATCTTTGTTTTAAAATCAACAGCCCTACCTTTGTCCACGCTCTCATCTCTCTAAAATATGCTGTAAAAATGCAGCCTCATAAAATTATCCCTATAAAAGTAATATAGTTTTGTTTTTCGCCTGAAGATATCAGTGCTGGAGTCTGGAACACATTCTGCTTCAGGCACACAGTGTAAACTTTAAAAAGTCACAAATATGTTATTGAAGGATTTCAAAACAATTGCTTGGTGTCACTTTCTCTTAGTAAGTCCAGTGTGTGACTATAATATGAGGTGGGCTCTGGGATTCTTTATGAACTATACAGAGTTATGGTGAGACCACAGATGGTGTACAGGGTACTGTTTTGATCCCTTTCCAAAAAAAAACACTCTCGACTTGAAGGGTGTGTGTGAGGGGGTGGGAGCGGGGTGGGGGGTGGGGAGTCAGTGCCATGAAGGTTCATTCAATTGAGTTGTCCTACAAGGCAATATTGAGTAGGATTGTTACATTCCCTGGAGTTGTGATCAACGTAAGGTGATCAGAAAGACTTCACAAATGCCAAAGGGTTGTTTGCATTGACAGGATCAAGGAATCCTGGGCCAGGATTTTCAAACACAGCCCTGCAATGTTCTCCGGACACAATCCGCCAGATTTCTAATGGACAAATTAAAGGCAGAGGCAGGTTCAATATCCTGTCTGGGAAGGGGTGTGGATTCCAGGGATTGAAAAGCCAATGAGTGGCTTTTGTTGTGTTCTCTTTCCATTTAATATAAATGGCCAATCACTACCAAGTAGGCTCTTTATTTTAAAGTATCAAGGATCATTTACAGAAAGTGTTCACTACAAAGCTAGGTGCAGTACATCTGATCTCTACCTGCTCCTTGTCAACTACCTACCTACAAGTCATGGGACCAACACATCACATCCTATCGAGGATGATGGTAGTTTAAGGTACACACCCCTTAAAGGTGCATGAGCTTCACATTACAACATCCCCCTTTTTCCCAAACTGTAAAATTACCTTTAAAGGTGCAAGCCATTTACCTGAGAGCAAATTAAAATAACGTTCAGTCTGAATGTCCTTAACACAGTGCAATACACTTCCAAGTCTCTGAGAAGTAGTGGTCTAAAAAGTTCTGATCTGATGGAGCTGTGGATAGGGTTTGTAAAGCAACTGTCAGCCTATAATGGTTTATGTTTGTAGAAAGGAGCAGGTGGTATTATTTGTCCAGAGTTAGCCATGATGATATTTTCTAACAATTGCTATATGTTTTTGGAATGCTGTGGAGGGTGGGGTGGGGGGAGCTGTTTCTTTGAACATATTCTGTTGTGATAGTGTTACTCGAAGTTTCTGGTTGTTTTATTCTCCTGGATGGATACCTATCAGTGCTTGTGCTTGATAATATAGTCATAGAGTCATACAGCACAGAAACAGGCCCCCAACTCGTCCACTCAGACCAGGTTTCCTCAACTGAACTAGTCCCATTTGCCTGCATGTGGCTCATATCCATCTCAACCTTTCCTATCCATGTACTTGTCCAGATGTTTTTTAAATTTTGTAACTGTACCAGCCTCCACCACTTCCACTGGCAGCTCGTTCCACACATGGACCCCCCTCTGTGTGAAAAAGTTGCCCCTTAAGTCCCTTTTAAATCTTTCCCCCCTCACCTTAAACTTATGCCTTCTAGTTTTGGGCTCCCCTACGCTGGGAAAAGGATTTTGGCTATTCACCTTATCCATGCCCCTTGTAATTTTATAAACCTCCTTAAGGTCACCCCTCAAATTCCTACATTCTGGAAAAACACGTTCTAGTCTATCCAGCCTCTCCTTATAACTCAAATCTTCCAATCTCAGTAACAGCTTCATAAATCTTGTTTGTATCCTTTCCAGTTTAATAACATCTTTCCGAGAGCAGGGTGACCAGAATTGCATACAGTACTCCAAATGTGGCCTTACCAATGTCTTGTACAGCCATACCATGACAGTCCAACTCCTTTACTCAATGCTCTGACTCATGAAGGCAAGCATACCAAATGCCTTCTTCACTACCCTGTCTACCTGTAATCCTGGGCAAGTGCTAACTATTTTTACAGATTTCCACTTCGATGTTGCACTGTCCAAAGTTCAGATTAGGTCCTCTTGTGGCACAGTGGTAGTCTCCCTACCTCTAAACCAGGAGGCCCAAGTTTAAGTTCCACTACTCCAGATGTGTGTCGTAACATCTCCAGACATATAGATTTTCTGTAAAAAAAAATCCAGTGTTCAGGCTGAGTAGTTCATGTCCCACATTAGATTTAGAAGTAGTCTTCATCGTCACATATACTCAGAGAGTACAGTTAAAAGTTTATGCATCGCCACTTACCATTCCATCTTGGGTACAAAGGTAGCTAGGTACAGCTTCTTTAGTTCCAAGACCTCAGCCTCCCCTGTTTTTGAGAGGTATATCATATATAACTGGGAGTATTGAGGAACAATGACTGAGGAGAGCTTACCAATTTTATCTACCAGAGAATAATTCTGCCTGGGTTCTGCAGTGTGATGAAGTGTACACACTCGGAGGGAGTAAACATCTTTGGTTCAAACAAGCAGTGTTGTAGAGAACCCCGCCACTGGAGCACTGAGGTGAACAGATGCAAGCACAGAGTTCTAATACCGTTACTTACAGTCATCATCATGGTCTTGCTGATGTGTTGGATTGTGTCCAAGCACAGATCCCTTCCCACTGGAATGTCTGCAATCTCAGGATCCACAACATATCATCTCCAGGCTGACAAGGATGAGTTAGAAGGTTTAATCTAAAAAGTAAACTGCTTTGAGAACGGTTGATTTTGTTTGAAATACAGTGGATGCTACTCATTGCTCACTACTTCAGCAGGAGAGTGTTGTAGTAAAATGTGTTGCGTGAAAAGAGGACACTAATTGGCTGGCAAGTGGTCTCCGATTGGTAGAAATGTCACCAGGAAGAATAAGCCAGGGAACAGTTAGCTGCCAATGTTTTTGAAAATTCAAACCAGGCAAGTCTGATTGTTCAAGGCACCACTGAGGGAAATGCTCCAGCAACTAACCATCCCCCTAACTTTTATTTGGTTGGAAAAGGTGTAAGTTTTTTTCCCATTTACAAAGGATAGGGTCCTGTGTGTGATCAGGCACCATTTCTAACATGCAGCATTGAGCCACAAGGTGAGCCAGCTGGCAATGTGATGGCCTTCTCACACAGTAGAAATTGTTGTTCCTTTGAGATTTGGCATTCTTGCCAATCTGTCCTGACAACACTTTGAAAACTGATCTCTCTCTTCAGGAAATCAATGAACAGCCAGCTCCAGAGCAGAACTCCTCCCACATGCCCTCAATGACATTCTTTCACCCCAGTTTCAGCGTCACAGTACCACATCATTATGATCCATTTCCCAAACCAAGGATCCTTATGACGTCTTGAGAGAACCTGACAATCAATAGTAAACTGTTGGCACGTTGTGTGCTTGAGACTCATGCTCACAACCAACTGGGCATAAAACCCTCAATCTTGGTCAGCATAGGACAATCAATAGTAGGAAGTTGAGAGTGGGCACTTTAGTCTGATTCAGCTGGATTGAGACACATGTTACAAAGGTGATGAGTCAGCAACTATTCCTTGCCGTTACCAATGCCCCAGAAACATCACTGTCCAACTCGACGAATCACTCAGGATTTAGAAAAAGGGAAGTATTCACACCCACATCACGTGTTAAACGTTGCGCATTCTCTTCCATAAATCATCAACCTGACACAGTCCTGCAGCAAGGTGTGTGACTGGAGGAAGCAGAAAACAATATCTTTCGAAATGACTGATTGAAGACATTTAGACTGTCTGGGTGTTAATCATGAAGAATGAGCCCCCCTGTGAAGATGAACTCTTCGCAAATTAGTTTTGACAAAATGGGGTTGGTGTAGAATGAATCTGCATTATGTGCACAGTCTTCAAAACTGCTCAAGTTCCTGATTTATAAAGATACTCCATTCAATGTTTCAAATAAAACATTCCGACTTTGCCCTCAGTAAATTTGAGCCCGAGGATTGGAGTGTCCTAAACTCAGTGAAGAAAAGAAGGAGGGGATCACGTTAACGGATCTGCTTGTGAGGTCCCACCACACTGGATCACACTTCCTCCAGGGTAAGGCAATGTGTAGTCTCATTGGCCATAGAGGATAGAAGGACATGGCAGCCTCCTCCTGGGTTGGATCTCTGATGCAGGGAGACAGGGAAAGGGAGGTGTGCTGCAACAGTTTAAGGTTTGCAGCAGTAAAAGAGAAACCTCCGATGAACGTATCAATCCACGAGATCAATGGCCTCAGCTCGAAGCCAAGAAAACAAAGGCTCCTCTCAGGATGGCAGCAATGACAATTTCCACAGAAGGTTGGAGAATGAAAAACATCTACTCGACAGTCCAGCATATCCCCGATAATATTTCATCCTCACAGAAAACGAGAATCCATCTACCCCTACCTTGAAAATATCTAAATAAAAACTCAACAGGTCTGGCAGCATCTGTGGAGAGAGAAACAGTGTTAACATTTCGAGTTCAGTTCTTGTGTCTGGATTAAGAATCTAGAGATAATACCACTAGGCCATCGCCTCTCCCTTCATTCTGTTATTTCATTGGCTCTGCCACCCCCAAAAGGTAACCCCAGTTTGACACTTCCTCCAATTTCAGACTGTTCATAGGACCCATGCCACCATTAAATGCATGCATTTATACAGCGCAGAAAAAACCCTTTGGCCTATCGAGTCTGCTTTGACATACTTACCACTTAAATTGCACTAATCCCAATTTCCTGCACTTGTCCTTGAATGTTATGACATTTGAAGTACCCATCCAATTTTTTTTACAGTTTGTATGGCTCCCAGCCTCCACTGAATTCCCGGGCAGCGCGTTCCAGATTCCTGCCACCCATTGCGTGAAAAAGTTTTTTCTCAAATCTTCTCTGAATCTCCTACTCCTTACCCTAAAACAATGCCCCCTCACGATTAACCTCTCAACCAAGCAGAACAGCTGCTCTCTATTCACCCTGTCCATACCCCTTGTAGTCTTATACACCTCAATCACGTCCCCCTCAGTCTTCTTTGCTCTAAAGCAAACAGTCTAAGCCTATTGGTTCTCTCCTTACAGCTAATTTCTCCATCCCGGCAATATCCCGGTGAACTTCTCTAACCTGTCTAGTGCTATCCCGTGCTCCCTGTAGTGAGGTGACCAGAACTGAACAAAACTACCCTAGCTGTGGCCTAACCAGTGCTCTGTACAACTCCATCATTAGCTCCTTGATCTTGATGAAAGCAAGTGTCCCAAATGCCTTCTTAGCTACCTTATTCATGTGCTCTGCTGACTTCAGGGATCTGTGAATGATTACCCCAAGATCCCTCTGTTCCTCTCACCAACCCAGTGTCCCACCATTCATTAAATACTGCCTCATCTTGTTCCATCTTCCAAAATGCATCACCTCGCACTTATCAGGGTTAAATACCATTTGCCACCGGTCTGCCCATCTCACCAACCTGTCTGCACCTTCCTGTAACCTACACCCATCGTCATTATTAACCATTGTACCAATCTTGGTGTGGTCTGCAAATTTGCTTAACATTCCCCCAACATTTTCATCCGTATCATTTATGTACATAACAAACAATAAAGGTCCCAATACTGATCCCTGTGGTACACTGCTGGACACCAGACTCCAGTCACTCAAACAGACTTCCATCACTACCCTTTGTGTCCTATTACTAAGCCAGTTTCTGATCCATCTCACCAAGTTTCCCACAATTCCATGTGCTTTCACCTTCTCAATCAGTCTCCCATGTGAGACTTTGTCAAAAGCTTTGCTGAAATCCTTATAAACTACTTCAACTGAAATTTCCTCATCCACACCCTTGGTCACATTTTTAAAAATTCTAACTAATTTGTTGGGGATGACCTCCCTCTGACAAAGCCATGCTGACTATCCCTAATTTACCTACGCCTTTCCAAGTGGGTATTAATTTGCTCCTTTCAAATTTTCTCCAATAGTCTCCCTACCACTGACAATGAGACTCACTGGTCTGTAGTTTCCTGGTTCACCTCTACCACTTCCTTAAAAAGTGGAAGCGCCTTAGCTGTCCTTCAGTCCTCTGGCACTTCCCCTGTGGCAAGAGAGGAATTAAATTCTGGTGTATGTTTGTATTCGCAGAACCATAGAGGGTGCTAAATGGATGATCCGGCGCAGCATCCTCCAGTGCTGCCCAGCATTACAGATACCAGTCTTCAGCCAATTCAATTCACTCCATGTAATATCAAGAAATGCTTGGAGACACTGGATACTGCAAAGGCTACGGGCCCTGACAATATTCCAGCAATAATACTGAAGACTTGTGCTCCAGAACTTGCTGCTCCCCAAGCCAAGCTGTTCCAGTACAGTTACAACACTGGTATCTACCCAACAATGTGGAAAATTGCCCAGGTGTGTCCTGTACACAAAAAGCAGGACAAATCCAACCTCGACAATTACCGCCCCATCAGTCTCCTCTCATCATCAGTAAAGTGATGGAAGGTGTCAGTAACAGTGCTATCAAGCAGCACCTGCTCAGTGACTCCCAGGTTGGGTTCTGCCAGGGCCACTCAGCTCCTGATCTCATTACAGCCTTGGTTCAAACATGGACAAAAGAGCTGAATTCCAGAGGTGAGGTGAGAGTGACAGCCCTTGAAATCAAGGCTGTATTCGACCAAGTGTGGCGTCAAGGAGCCCAAGTGCTGGAGTGAATAGAAGTAGGAGAAAACACTCCACTAATTGGAATCGTACGGTCCTGACTTGGAAATACATCACAGTTCAGTGTCACTGGAATTCCCTTCCTAATGGCATTGTAGGTCAACCCAACGCACATGGACCGCAATGATTCAGGAAGGCAGCTCAACACCACCTGCTCAAGGGGCATCTAGGAATGGGTAATAAATGATGGACCAATCTTTGATGCCCACGTTTCGTGAGTGAACGACAACAAGTAAAAAGATGATTCCATTACAGCTTTTAGAATTTTGAAATGGTGACAAGGTTGACATTGAAAGTAAACTCTTTGTGCACTGTTGGATAGACAAGGGGACATAACATTCAAATCAGAGCCGTGTCATCCAGGTCATTCAAAATACTTTATCACACAATGGGAGGTGGGATTGTGGGACTGTCTCCCACAAAGCAACAGTAGCTGCTGAGATTTAATCACTAATTTTAAATCTGAGATTATTTTTCGTTAAACAAGATCATGAAAGGATTTAAGGTATAGATCTGCAATGATCTAATTCGAAGATGGATCAGGCACAGAAGACTGAATGAATTCCTTCCTCTACGCAAACATTGGGAACAGTCCTATAGCGAAGATGAACATTTTTTTAAAAATTCATTCATGGGTGTCACTGGATAGGGCCAGCATTCTCTGCCCATTCCTAATTGCAGACAGAGCAGTTAGAGTCACATTCTGGTGGGTCTGGAGTCACATGTGGGACAGACCAGATGCGCATGAGTGAACCAGATGATTTTTTTAAAAATAACAAAAGTAGTGTTTGCATTTTCAACATTAGGCAGCGTCTTATTCCAGATTTTTATTGAATTTAAATTTCACTGACTGCCACGTTGGGATTTGAACCAATGATTTTCAGATCGCTGTCAGAAGTCACGCAACACCAGGTTATAGTCTAACAGGTTTATTTGAAATCACAAGCCTTTGGAACGCTGCTTCTTTACCAGATGAAGTGCTTCGAAAGCTTGTTGTTTTAAATAAACCTGTTGGACTATAACCGGTGTCGTGTGATTTCTAACCTTGTCCATCCCTGTCCAACAGCGGCACCTCCATATCCTGGATCACTGACCTAGGGTTCTGGATTACTAGCCTGGTGTAATTATCACTGCCACTCACTACTGCCAAGTGTGGGTCACGCACGCAGATATCCATAAGGAAACCAGCATTTTTGTTGATAATATTGGCATCCATCTACTATCAGTTCAATATTCCTTCCTACGTGACAATGACAGCCTCTGAGGGAGAGGAGGCATGGCCACAGGCAGACAGGAGCTCTCCTGGACATTTCACACACAGTACTCTCTCAGCGCTGCACTGCAGTGTCGGCCTTAGAGGTCCTGCTCTAGTCCCGCAGTCGGGAGGGAACACATGACTTTCTAAAAGAGGAAAATTGTCCATCACCAGTCCCGAGGCTGCGATAGGTTTGGAATGCACTGCCTGGGAGGGTAGTTGAGGTGGGAAACCTCACACCCTTGAAACAGTGCTTGGATGAGCACTTGGATTGTCACAACATTCCAGGTTGGGGGTTTAGTGTGGCAAAGTGGGACAAGTGTAGGCATACAATGTGAGTATGATGGGCCAAACGGCCTCTTCTGTACAATTCGGTGAAATTTCACAGCACAGAGCATCAGAGAAAGGAAAATCAGGGCACTGTTAGAAACATAGCTCCCATGACATGCAGTCATCGTTGAGAGAGAGAGAGAGAGAGAGAGAGGGACTGCAGGAAGTAGTCTTGCTAAAAGTATTTAAGCCATGTGGTTTTCTAGCTCTCAGTTCTGACATCATTTACCTTCATTGTCACTTGACTTTGGAGGAAGTCAGTGCTTTCAGACAAATCCCCATGTATCCTATGGATGAACATTTTAGTTGTGAATCATAAGCGAGGTGTTAATGTGTCCTGTACGCACCAGAACAAGGAGGTGCCTGTTACATTCCGAAGGAAGCCACAATGTGGAGGTGCTGGTGTTGGACTGGGGTAGACAAGGTCAGAAGTCACATGACGCCAGGTTATAGTCTGACAGGTTTATTTGAAATCACAAGCTTTTGGAGCACTGTTCCTTCGTCAAGTGAAGTGCTTAATCCTGTCAATGGGGCTACGCTTGTGATTTCAAATAAACCTGTTGGTCTATAACCTGGTGACATGTGACTTCTGATTCAGGGAGAAGGCAGAATTATTTATATTCCCCAGCTTAGCCAGCACCGGTTACGTGTAGAGAGTAAGACTACTGCTCTCTAATACTGTGTCTACAGACGTGACTAACAAACTGTTAGAACACACGGGCTGCAGCTCATCTCTCCTCCTGCGTTGTGCAATCATTTGAAAACCTAAGAAAAGATATAAAGCCAGGAAACCAAGGCAGGCAAATACTGTGAATATAATTGTGAAATCATTGCCTATTCAATTGTAACTTCAAAACAAGGTAAAACATGAACTTTGAGGCGGCACGGTGGCTCAGTGGTTAGCATTGCTGCCTCACGGCACCAGGGATCTGGGTTTGATTCCAGCCTTGGGTGACTGTCTGTGTGGAGTTTGCACATTCTCCCCGTGTCTGCGTGGGGCTCCTCCGGGTGCTCCGGTTTCCTCCCACAGTCCAAAGATGTGCAGGCTAGGTGGATTGGCCATGCTAAATTGCCCATAGTATCAGGGGTGTGTAGATTAGGTTGGTTATAGGGGGATGGGTCTGGGCAGGATGCTCTGAGGATCGGTGTGGACTTGTTGGGCCAAAGGGCCTGTTTCTACACAGTAGGGATTCTATGATTTTCAATCAAATGAGGTGATATCACGGTTGCCTAGGACCATAGAGCTGCTCTCTCATTAGAAAGTGACAGGACTGGTGGTGAGTTTAACCTGAGGGTCACCACGCCTCAGGCGAGGGGAGAGGGTGAGAAGGAGAGTCCATCACAGTAACCTCAGCCTGTGCGGGAATTGAATCACTGGCCATCACTTGGCCTTGCAAACCTGCTGTCCAGCCAACTGAGCTAACCAAACAACTTTATACTGCAACTGCAGTTTGCAATGGCAACAAATAGATTTGAATTCAGTGACTGCAGCACTGTGTTTGGATATTGGCACGAAGTGCAGATTGTATAAAATGTCATGTCTTACATGTATTCATCCCACAACCACTTTCTTTCCAGGGACATGTCACTTAATAAGCATCGTTCAAGGACCATTCCCTTTCCCATACCTGCACACTCACCTTTCCTCAACCCTTCGCAAATTTCTAATCCCCAATTTAGCATCCACAGCGTTTTCAGAGGAGGATACTGATGTCTCGCTGTCAGAACTGACAAAAAACAAAAACACGAATTTGTTTGTAAAATTCCAGACTTCGGTACATAAAATATTAATCCCATCTCCATTCAAAGCACGTTATTTTGTAAGTTAATATCCATGGGCTGCATTATTCATGAATAATTTCATTATTTTAAATTTATCAAATTCATATGGAATCAGAGAAGACATTGGATTAAAAGACAAAAAGATTGACAACGGACTCGTCATTGTCAGCCTGGAATGGCAGCAGTGAACTACCACAGAAGGGTATAATTAACTTTCTATAAATTACTCTGACCGCAAGAACTAATTGCTGAAAATATCTTATTAGATGCAATTTTGACTAGACTTCACGGAAAACCACTTATTAGACCAACACAGAAGAATTGAGAAATTACCTCATCAAGGTATGTGCTGTAAACAGCCCTGTGTAGCACATGCCTCACTGCAAACATTTGATCACCTTCCTGCTTTGAATCTTATTGCTTTTCCACCATTGTTCGAGCAATTCCAGGCTCCTGGAATCTCTGATTTAACTCACAGACAGACAGAGCAAGAATTAACGGAGCTAATCAGTATTTTCCTCTGTCAGTCCACAGAACCAGAGAAATATTATAGCACAGAAAGACATCATAGTGTCTGCCCTGGCTGAATAAACTGGCCATCCTTTCTAGCCCCATTTACCAACCCCTGGTCTGTATCCTTGCAGCTTCCGGAGCTGAGTTAGGCTCCTTCCAACTTCCGATTGCAAGTTTCCTCCTCAAACTCCAAACTGGGTAATGAATTCCAAACCCACTCCACTCTCTCGGTGAGAAAGTTTCTCCTCATGGCTGCTTCCAAACCTTTGACAAGTCATCTTAACTCTGTGCCCCCTGTTAACCGAGAGGAAACAGGCCTCCCCTCTCCATTTTAACCCAACCCTTCAGTTAGGTCACTCCTCAACCCCTTCCAGGTCTGAAGAAGATTCATACCAAACCCCCAAAGGGTTACTCTCTCCACAGATATTCCCAGACCTGCATTCTTGGGTTTTTTTAATTTCAGATTCCGGCATCTACGGTATTTACTTTTATTAGCCCTCATTATCTTGTACATCTCAAATGAGTCACCCAACCTCTACCACACCCTCCCTCCCACCCCTACCCCGGGGTTCCTCAACAGCCTGAGCCTACCTAATTCACATTCCATTACAAACAGATCTGCAGAGTTGCAGAAAAAGGTGGAGGAACTGGGGAAATGGGTGACGTTGGGGGTAGGGGGTGGGACGAATAGTCAGGAAGTAATGGAATGGTGTTGTGGGTTTGGGAGCCAGTTAGTGCAAACAACAGGTCAGGGATGGTGTGAACAGAAGGTGGCAGCACCCATGCTGGGGAAGAGTACCAGCTGAATTGTAAACAGAGGATCAGCCTGAACTGGGAGAATTGAAGGATGCCTGTGACTCCGTGAAGGAATGGAGGCTTGGATATGGCAGCATCTCTGTGAACTGAGTCCACGGGACAGAACAGCAAAGCAGCCACGTCTGTGTAAACTGGGTTCAATCCCAATGGAACATCTACATGGTGTTGTAGTAGATGTTAAGTCTGAGCTATCCCCTGGTGCATTACAAAAGAAAATCAGTTTACGGAATTATTACTGTGCATGTAGAGGCTATTTGGCCCATCTGTCTAGAATGGTTCTCTGAATGAGCACTGGGACTCAGTGCCTTTTCCCAGACCCTGAATGTTGATTTTAGTGAAATAATCATCCAATACCCTCTTGATGGCTCAATTCAACCTGCTGCCCCCACACTTCCAGGCAGAATGGTCCAGATGTTAACTATTCACTGGGTTAAAGACCTGGATAAAATCTCCCCCGAGCCTTCGTCAGTCCAAGGAAAATATTTCCAATTTCTCCAATCTTCTCTCCTAATGGAAGGTTCTCCTGTGGACCATTTGTAGGATCTCATGCTAAACTGGAGAATGTTGGATTTTGGTCCTGTTCAAATTTGTATCGTTGGAGGGTTTGGTTAATGATAGTGTGTTTCATTGGGAGTCTGCTCTCAATCTTTACAGAGAGGAGACCCAACAATTGTAACATCATTCCCATTGACTCAATACCTTACACCAGTCAGTCAGTCAGTCAGGCTTTGTTCTGAGATGATAACCCCTTAAAAATCTTAGAAGGGAAGCGTTAACAAGAGTGGATGGAAATTGGAAAGGACAAATGCGTCAAGATGAGAATGTGTTGAGGTAGCTAAGTAAATCTGAATAAGAGAAAGACCTCAACAGTCTAGGGGAAGGACTGGTAGCTCTCTGGGTAGGAGATAAACAGAATAGACTGGGACTTCCCTCGATGACATGACCCTGGACTTAGCTGAATGGGTGGGTAAATGAGAGAAAGGAGCAGAGTGATAGAAGGAATCAGTTAGATTGACTGGGTGAGTTGAAAGCAGGGAGTCAGTGCAAGTACGGGCAGTCTCAATCCTTCAGAAGGTAAACCTATGAAAAAACTCACAAAGTATGAAGAGGTGAAAGGGATCAGGACAATGCACAGAAAGGAAATTTAAGAAAAAAAATGCTATTGTTCATGATCTTGAGGATGAATTTCCTCAATGCTTTAGGAGGATGTGAGCATGTGCATAGTGAATTTCAGTCTACAGTTCTCAAACTTCAGGGAAACAAAGATGGGACCACTATCGAGATGGACAACTGAGCTGAAACATGGTGAGAGACATGATCACAATAAGACGACTGAGGAAATCTATTCACCAGTACCAGTGGTGTCATAACAGATAGAAATTTGGAGTCTGAGTGAATGAATGGGATTTATAGCTCCTGGTGAGTAATTTTAGGGGAGGGGGTGCTGGGAGAATTGGACAGGGTTGCTTGCAATAGGTTCCCTGTGCTGTAAGACCTGTGCCCCCCTCCCAATGAGGTTGTTGGCTGGAAGAATCTGATGCAACAGTCCTGTCACTGGGGATGTGATGACAATTCGTTAACCAGTCGCTCAAGAGAGCAAACATCTCTTGCTCCAAACTTAGTCATGAACTTGCTGAACTCCGGGCGGATACCAGCAAAGCTCACGCATGTGGTTTGTCTAAGGCACTGTGAGGTGGGCTGGGTGTGGGAGGAACCCAATTGAGGGTCCGAAAGCTACCAACTTACTGCCCTTGCATCCAACCCCTCCACCTCCAACCCATTGCTAGTGACCGCCTCCCCGTGGACCAAGCCTTCCGCACTCACCTGTGCCCAGTTTCCAGCAGCAATGGTGTGGGCAGACCTCAGAGCATGGCACTGTGATGAGTGATGGAGGGGTGCCAGCCTTCTATTACCCAGCACTAGGTTGTCCACTCAGCAATTTTAGATTGTGTGGTATACCCGACGTTGGCCAGTTTAGTGCTGGAGTGAACAGAACATAGAACAGCACAACACTGGCCCTTCAGCCCGCCATGTCTATGTCAACCATGATGCCATTCTCAACTAGTCTCATCTACCTACTGTCTAGACGCCTCTTAAACATCACTATCTACTTCTACCTCTTCCCCCGGCAGTGTATTCGAGGCATCTACTACCTTCTGTGCCTTGCACATCTCCTTTAAACTTTCCCTCCCACCTTAAACCTATGCCCTGTAGTACTTGACATTTCCACCCTGGGAAAAAGACTCTGACTATCCACCCTTACCATGCCCCTCTCAATTTTATATACTTCTATCAGGTTATCCCCTCAGCCTCTGATGCTCTAACGAAAACAATCCAAGTTTGTCCTACAGTTAATACACTCCAATCCAAGTAACCTCCCCCTGCGCCCTCTCCAAAGCATCCACATCCTTCCTATAGTGTGGTAACCAGAACTGAACACAATACTCCAAATGAGGCCGAGCTAAAGTTTTACACGGCTCGCTGCCTTGGAAAGGCGGCCAACATCATCGAAGACCCTGGTAATGATCTCCTACACCCTCTTCCATCAGGTAGAAGATACAGAAACCTGAACATATGCACAAGCAGGTTCAGGAACAGCTTCTTCCCAGCCATTATCAGACTGATGAATGGACTGTAATCTCAAATAATGTAACTTGCAATGTAACCTGTATGATCTGTACATCCTTTGCTTGCTGTGATCTGCCTGTACCGCTCGTAAACAAAACTTTTCACTGTATTTCAGCACATGTGACGATAAAATCAATCAATCGACTGAAACATAGTTTGCTAATTTTACACTCAATGCCCCAACCGATGAAGGCAAGCTTGCCGTATGCCTTTTTTACCACATTATCCACTTGTGTTGCCACTTTCAGGGAACTATGGACTTGCACCTGCAAGATGTCGATGCTTCTAATGGTTCTCCCATTTACTGTATACATCCCCCTTACATTTGACCTCTCAAAATGCATCACCTCACACTTGGCCAGATTAAACTCCATCTGCTATTTCTCTACCCAGCTTTCCAACTGATCTATATTATGTTGTATCCTTTGACAACCTTCCTCATTATCTACAATTCCACCAATTTTTGTGTCATCTGAAAACTTCCTAAGCAGACCACCGACATTTCATCCAAATCATTGGTATATAATCGCAAATAACACAGGTCCAAACACTGATCCATGTGGAGCACCACTGGTTACAGACCTCCAATCAAAAAAAAACCCCTCAGGCTTGGGGACCGCTTTGCAGAACACCTACGCTTGGTTCATACCAAATAACTGCACCTCCCAGTTGCGAACCATTTCAACTACCCCTCCCATTCCTCAGACGACATGTCCATCCTGGGCCTCCTGCAGTGCCACAACGATGCCACTCAAAGGTTGCAGGATCAGCACCTCATATTCTGCTTGGGAACCCTGCAGCCCAATGGTATCAATGTGGACTTCACAAGCTTCAAAATCTCCTCTCCCACTACTGCATCCCAAAACCAGCCCAGCTCATCCCCACCCCAACCTGTCCTTCCTGCCACCTATCCCCTCCTCCCACCTCAAGCCCCACCCCCATCTCCTACCTACTAAACTCATCCCGCCCCCTTGACTTGTCTGTCCTCCCTGGACTGACCTATCTCCTCCCTAACTCCCCACCTACACTCACCTTTACTGGCTCCATCCCCACCTCTTTGACCTGTCTGTCTCCTCTCCACCTAACTTCTCCTCTATCCATCTTCTATCCGCCTCCCCCTCTCTCCCTATTTATTTCAGAACCCCCTTCCCCTCACCCATTTCTGAAGAAGGGTCTAGGCCCGAAACGCCAGCCTTCCTGTTCCTCTGATGCTGCTTGGCCTGTCGTGTTCATCCAGCTCTACGTCTTGTTATCTCAGATTCTCCAACATCTGCAGTTCCTACTACCCCTCCATAACTATTCTCTGTCTTCGATGACCAATGCCAGTTTTGTATCCAACTAACAAACTCACCATGGATCCCATGTGAATTAAACTTCTGGTCCAATATACCATAAGAGATCTTGTCAAATGCTTCAGTAAAGTCCATGTAGACAACATCTACTGGCCTACCTTCATCAGTCATCTTTGTTATTTCCTCAAAAAAATTCAGCCAGGTTTGTGAGGCAAGACCCTCCCCCACACAAAGCCACACTGACTGTCCCTAATAAGTCCATTCTTTTCCAAATGTGAGTGAATCCTGTCCCTAAGAATCTTCTCCAAAATTTTCTCTATCACTGATGTAATGTTCACTGGCCTATAATTTCCTGGATTATCCTTGTTGCCCTTCTTGAACAAAGGAACAACCTTGGCTATTCTCCAATCTCTGGGACCTCACCTGTGGCTATAGTGTTTACAAAGATCACTGTCAATGCCCCTGCAATCTTGTCCCTTGCCTCCCTCAATATCCTGGGATAGATCCCATCAGGCCCTGGGTACTTGTCTACTTTAATGTTTTTTTAAGACACCCAACACCTCCTCCCTCTTAATATCAACATTCTCTAGATAGCAATGTACACCTCCCTAATCTCTCCATCTTCCATGTCCCTGCCCTTGGTGGATACCAATGTGAAATATTCATGAAGGTCCTTATCCACTTCCTCTGGCTCCACACATAAATTCCCTCCTTTGTCCTTGAGTGGATCTACTCTGTCTCTAGCTACCATTTTGCTCCTAATATCGGTATAAAATGCCTTGGGATTCTCCTTAATCCTACTTGACAAGGATACTTTACGGTCCCTTCTAGCCCTCCTAATTCCTTGTTTCATTTCCTTTTTGCTTCCTTTATGTTCCTCAAGGGCCTTGCCTGATCTCAGTATTTAAACCAAGTCCGGTTTCGTCCCAGGGATGGATTATCCAGATCCCACTGGTTTAGTGGTGGTGTAGGATCTGGTGTGTTCAATTTAACTTCAATTGTAAGATCCAACTTAATTATGACTGTAGACTGAGTTTGAGACAAACAATACAAAATTTTCCCAGACCTGACTAAGTGCAGGATCTCTTCATGTACCATTATATAGTTTCACAGAGTTGCTTAAGTTTATACCAATAAATTCAAAAGCGTTATTACTGAATAAAGACAATGATTCAGTCCATTCACTTTAGAATACAGACTTGTGACTTACAGCTGAGTGTGTAAATGTCTCTTATTCTGTGCTATTGACAGGCATTCGTCTCATCTCCATGATCCATTGGGCCATCAGAGATTATTATTTATTGACCCTTGCTAGTCACTAATACTATGCATGATTAGAAGGATCCTGAACACTTGCCAATGCATGAGCTGCACATGATCAGACTGCAACATGCATCCAATATCTGAGACAAAACAGAAAGTGCTGGAGAAACTCAGCAGGTCGGCCAGCATCTGTGAAGAGAGAAACAGAGTTAATGTATTGGGTCCAGTGACCCTTTTGCAAATTTCTGATTGACTTCTTAACAGTGATGTTCATCTGACTGATATCACGTCTGACTATTTCCTGGTTGGACCCACAACATGTCAGTCGCTGTGAAACTTGCTTTTCTCTCTCAGGTTTAACATGTTATCTTACTAACTTTAGGACTTTCTACAAATATATGGATGCCCCAAAATAAAATAGGTAGCATCACATCCTAATGATTAAGACAGTCCCAAATGTTTAATTGATACATCAGAGAATTGCAAAGCCCATAAGTCGCTTTAGTTGTTATTTTCGAAAGACATTTCTTTTATTGTTCTCAATCACCTTATGAAAAATGCACAGATTATCAAGATACTGAATCTATACAAGCAAGGTTGTCTTAGAAAAATCATTACATAGTTACTTAAGGTCTCCTTGCAAGATACAATATAATAAATGTACGAAATGTAATGAAAATATTTACAGAATTTAATTCCAAAGTAAAGTTGCAAAACTAAACCAATTTAAAACACAAAACTATATCATTGAGGAAAATCTTTTACTTTGAAGCATCGTAGCAAGTTGTAAAAGCACCGAATCTATGGTCAACTAGCTTTTTTTCAGGAATATAAGAACTAGGAGCAGAATTAGGCCATTCAGCCCATCAAGGCTTCTCCACCATTTAATGTGATCATGGCTGATCTCTTTACGGGCTCAATATTACTTTCCTGTTCACTCTCCATAATGTTTTAAGCCATTACTCATTAAAAATCTACCTCCTCCTTAAATTTATTCAGTGTCTAGGTGTCCACCACAGTCGGGGGGGAGTGAATTCCACAGATTCATGACCCTTTGAGAGAAGTAAATCCTCCTCATCTCTGTTTTAAACCTGCCACCCTTTATCCTAAAACCATGGGCACTAACAAGGTGATGCATGAACAGGGATGCACAATACCCTCTGTGCTATAGCATTCTGTATTTTCTTTCCATTTAAATAACACACAGCTCCTCTGTTCTTCGTGCCAAAGTGCATAAGTTCACTTTTTGCTACATTACATTCTCCTGCCAGGCTTTGGACCATTCACCCAATGTGTTTGTATCCCACTGTTCATTAACATTAGAATATAAGGACATTGTGGTAAAGAAGAAATAAACAAAAGATCGATACAGAGGTGCCTCTTAATAATATCTTTAACACAAATATCAAAACATAGTTTCATCCTGTTTCCTAACAATATACAACACTGTATCTCAATCCTATAGAAACATCATGTCTTTCTTATTTTTTTTAAATGTTTATTTAATGACACTTTCCAGTTTCTTGTCTTAAACTGTGGAGGCAAATGTAGCAAAATTTACATGAACTCACACAATTCTAATGGCCTAAACTTTTTCAGACCTAACAATGTAAATAGTTCTAAGTCCACTCTCCTAATTCAGAAGCCTAATGAACTAGAGCTACCTCTGCTGATGTGACTGGTTCCCTTGAACTAACGAAAAAAAATTGTTTCTTCTCTTCAGGGAACTGTTATTTTCTGGGCTAAACCTTTGAAGTTTGTGTTCTGACATCAAAACTAAATGATTTGCTTCAGTGTGTTTTCTCTGCCTTTTGTAATCCCAATGGTATAAACAGTTCATCCATTAATACCCCAAAAGCGTTCTCACGGGCAATCGACTGCAAGCAACATGCCCTCAAGGAAGTAATATTTTAAGGCACTGTTCCAAATGGAGTTTCTGACCTTTATTTTAGAAAAAGAGTCTTCATGGAGCTCATCAAGGCCTCTAATTGTTTTGGAAACTCCAAAATCCCAAAAACTGATGATAATACTTATTAAATACCTGTCATGACAACAACTGCCTCAGCCCCTGCAGAGTAACTTGCAGTCTAGCTCAGAATAGAAGGCAGGCAGCTCTATCAGGCTGCCTGTTGTGTGTCTACAGCTCAGCTATTGCATAGAACAAAAATGGATCTCATTCTTCTACTCCCAACCCAAGCACAATTTACCAGCCAGCTACCCAAATGCGGCCAATTTCTCAATCATTTTATCAGTTTGTATTTACATATACCCCAGGGAATAAAAACAGATTTATGAACAGCCAGTTGATATATGTTTACCCTCAGCTGACCATGTGCCTAAATAAACATCACGTATCGTCATTTCATGGAATATACAATGACAAAATTTCTCTTTCTAGAAAGTTTATTTCTAGGCTGCTTTAGAATTCCAAATAGGTAGAGAAATAATTAGATATTTAACCAGCGCTGATTGTACTCAATATTGTTCCACAAGTAGATGGGTGAGATGAATCTTTTCCAGCAACTGATCACGGTCCCAAGCAAACATTGGCATTTATTGTCTAAGCTGGCTTTTAGCAATTTCTCATGTAATTTTCTGCTGAGCAAAATCACAGTCTGAGACAGGATGTCTGCTTCAATGAGATGGGACATAAATCTTACAGTAAGTACAAAACAGAATGGTACACAAAGCAAACCCACCCTCCGTACAATCTGGGGCCATTTTAACATTATCATGTTATTTCAATAATACATTGGAATCATCTCTCCTTCTATAAATCCTCCTTCAGGAGTCAGTCTAGTAAGTAAACCTAGTCACATAAAGACACTAACAGATTTTTTTTATAGCCCTACACTATTCCAAAGAAACGTACGTACAGAGTTTTACAGTCACGCTGCTACACACTTGTAAACGAAAATGACAAATTAGTGAAATTTTCACTGGTCGTATCATAGAAAATGAATCTTAAATGTTTTGTGTTGAGCTTAACCAGGTTTTCTGCTGTCAAGCAAATTTTGTGAGAAGCACTGTGCTGATGTATTTGGCCGATGTGGTTATGTTGCTAGCCATGTCCTGTATATCTGGAACGGGAGAAGACATTGTTTTAACCCATTTTCTGAAGAAGGGTCTAGGCCCAAAAAGTCAGCTTTCCTGCTCCTCTGATGCTGCTTGACCTGCTGTGTTCATCCAGCTCCACACCTTGTTATCTCAGATTCTCCAGCATCGGCAGTTCCTACTATCACAGATTGTTTTAACCCGATTGTCTGCTGTTTCGTAAACTGCCCTATTTCTGTTTGAATGGTAACATTGGTAGTAAAAGGGCTTGGTGCAAGTTGTTTTGCTTCATTGAAATTGCAGCCTTTCAGCAGATTGCACTTATGAAATAGAGTATATAAACTTATCAGTTTATAACGTTGTGAACTCTCAGGCATCTTTGTTCGTGCAAGCAGGCTTAACTCTGACCCAAAATGCTGAGTGTTACTTGTAAAGACCACTCTGTTATCTTTACATTTGGACCGTGGACTAGAATTGGAAGATATTGCTTTAAACCATGGACACTTTGCAAAGGGATGACTGCAGATTGAAAAGTCATGTTTACTGGAGCCCATTGGGACCTGTACCTAATGTTACGTTTTCCTGGAGCAGTGTTTGCAGAAGGTTCAGAAGGGAACCACCATGCCTGCAAATCTGAAAACATCGAAATAATCTCCCTCTCTCTGTGTCATTTCTTTCCCCTGTGTGGAAGTGCTGTGACACTAACAGCTAGCTGTTTTCCACTTACCATCCTCCTCAAATCTCCCGTGTAAGGAGGAATAAAACACCTTCAAAGATGGTGAACGCACAAATTCTCAACCTGTGAATAAAAAAGAGCATTTAGTGGGCAAACAATCTTGTGTCAACAGCAAAGGACAGAAAAGAATTGAAAGAGATGCAAAGAAAGGCCTGATCTGCTCCTGGGATCCAGCCTGGGGCTATTGAGATGGCATTTCCCTGATAGTCTTTTTCTTTTCCCAACCTTATCTTTGTAGATCTGTCTGTTTGTAAACAGGGTTGGGGAGCAGTTTAAGAAAGGATAGAGTTTCAGAGTAGGGTTTTCAGTTAACTACTTACATCTCCTCCATGCCATTGGTTGCATGCAGTTTGACCCATATATTAAGCTACTCCCTGAGAGATACAGAGGTGAGGTGTGTATTTCCTTTGAACCTGAAGTTATCAGTCAGCTAAACTGGGAACCTTGGTTAGTTTGACTAAATAGAGTCATAGAGTTATACAGTACGGAAATAGACCCTTTGGTCCAACTCACCCACGCCAACCAGATATCCTAAATTCATCTAATCCCATTTGCCAGCGTTTGGCCCATGTCCCTCTAAACCCTTCCTATTCATGTACCCATACAGATGACTTTTAAATACCAGCCTTCACCACTTCCCCTGGCAGCTCATTCCATACATGCACCACCCTCTGCGTGAAAAAGTTGCCCCTCATGTCCCGTTTAAATCTTTTCCCCTTTCACCTTAAACCTATGGCCTCTAGTTTTGGACTCCCCTAACCTGGGAAAAGGACCTTGGCCATACACATTTTTTCACATTTCACAAAATGTTTTCACATTTCTGATGACTCCCAAAATTGTGGAGCTTGCTTTCCACTACCTCACTGGCACAGGACATACCAGAAGAGTAGGTTCAAGAAGATATTGCAATTAGCAAAGGAGAATACAATGATTTTAATTCCCATTGGAAAGAAGGACCAAGGAATAAATCACTGTGAGGGCCTCTGGCAGATCTCCAGTGTGAAATATTCAGAATGGTTCACCTCAAAGGGGACTTTTTTTTTTGCTGTTCCTTTCTTATGTAGTTTTAGATAAACTCACAGAGTTCTGAAATGGACTTCAGTTAGCCATGAATCTATTGAGTTTTATTTTGTCCTAGTGTCAGTCATGACAGAAAATAATTGCGTAAAACTGCCTGAAACACCAAGGGGGGAAGGTCATTAGGGCTAGACACGTCTTCACACCGGCAATGGTGCCTCTGTTCTGAAATTACCTCAGGTCTTTGGCATATTAATTGTTTCAAATTTGCACATCCGGAGCTGATACTCAGGATAGACAAACAGGAGGCTGGAAGAACATAGCAGGCCAGGCAGCATCTGGAGGAAAAGAGCAGTCAATGTTACCCTTCATCAGGACTGCTCCCTCTGCAAATCAGAAACAAAAACAGAAATTGCTCAAGAAACTCAGCAGATATGGTAGCTTCTTTGGGGAGACAAACAGAGTTAACATTGCGTGACCCTTCTACAGAGCATGCCGGACTCCTCCAGGTGCAGTCGATATTTATCTGGCTATGTGTACCTCCAGCTTGGGAAGTGAAGAGTGCTGGAACAAACAGCTACTAGGGATGAACCTCACGAAATAAAGCACTGGATTTTTTTCCAATACACAGGTGGACTGGGCAAATCAGGCTGGTAGCAGATCTCAAGAAAAGGAACTCACAGAATGTCTACAAGATGGATTTTATTTGGAGGAGCTTGTGGTAGATCCCACTAGGGAGCAAACAATTCTGGATTTGGCGATGTGTAATGGGGCAGACTGGATTAGGGGGTTTAGGGTGAAGGAACCTCTAGGGGCCAGTGAACATAATATGTTAGAATTCACCCTGCAGTTTGAGAGGGAGAAGCTGGAATCAGATGTAAGGGTATTGTGATTGAGTAAAGATAACTACAGAGCCATGAGGGATGATCTGGCCAGAGTTGATTGGAAGGTGAGCTTAGCAGGGAAGACGGTGGAGCATGCAGTGACAGGGGTTTCTGGGGGTAATTTGGGAGACACAGCAGAAATCCATCCCTAGGAAACTACTAAAGGAAAGATGAGGCAACTGTGGCTGACAGGGAAGTCAGGGACAGCATAAAATCAAAAGCACATAATGTGGTGAAGATTAGTGGGAGGCCAGAGGATTGGGAAACATTAAGGACCAGCAGAAGATAAATAAAAAAGCAGTAATGGGGGATTAGATTAAATATGAGGGTAAGCTAGCTAGTAATATAAAAGAAGATTGCAAGAGATTTTTTCAATATATAAGAGATAAGAAAGATGGAAGAGTGAAAATTGCGCCACTAGAAATCAAGGTTGGAGAAGTAGTGATGGGGGACAAAGAAATGGCAGAGGAACGGAATAAATATTTTTCATCAGTCTTCATGATGGAAGGCAGCAGCTGCGTACCAGAACTTTAACAGTCGGGGCAGAGGTAAGTGTAGTGGCCATCACTCCGGTTAAACAACCACCAGTTATCTCTCTCTCTCGAAATGGGAGTGTGGGACCACGGCAATGTTATCTTTTATCAAATTTCATAAGATTATAAGAGGGTGGAAACTGACAGGATCTTTCTCCTCATAAAAGAATTTGGACCAAGGAGACACAGCTTCAGAATGCTGGGCATCCCATTTCAGATAGAGATGAGCAGGAATTTCTTCTCCCAGGGGATCATTGGTCTTTGGAATTCTGAACCACAGCAATTAATGGAGGATGGGTCATTGAATATATTCAAGGCTGAGCTTGACATAATTTTGTTCAAAAATGAAATTGCTTCCTAAAATGTGTGCGACGCATTGCAGTGTCATGGGAACCTGTGAGGGAATTCAGAGAGATGATAAACCCAAAACTGGTTATCTGAAGTGGAAGAGTAATAAGTCAAAATGGGAGAAACTAGGAAGAAATGCCAACATCAATAATGTCAAAGTGAAGAATTGGGAAGTCTTGTTACAACTGAACATGGCACTAGTCGAGCTACAGCTGGAACACTGTGAGCAGTTTTGAGCCTCTTATCTGAGAAAAGATATACTGGTATTGGAGGCAGTCCAGAGGAGCTTCACTAAGCTGATCCCAGGTATGGAGGGACTGTCTTCTCAGGAGATGTTGAGTAGATTGGGCCTGTACACCGAGTTAGAAAGAATTAGAGGTGACCTCTTTGAAACACATAAGATTTTTAGGAGACTTGACAGGGCAGATGTAGAGTTGCTCCTGTCTCCTTGTGGGAAAGTCTAGGACCGGAGGGCACAATCTCTGAGTAAGGGGCCATCTATTCAAGACAGAAATGAGAAAGGATTTCTTCCCTCAGAGGATTATGAATATGCGGACTTCTTCACTGCAGAGGACTGTTGAGGATTGATCATTAAGCATATTCATGGCTGAGATAGACAGATTTTTAATCAGTAAATTAATCTAGAGATAGCGGGGAAAGGCAGAAAAGTGGGATTTGAGGATTAACAGGTCAGCCATGATCTCACTGAATGGTGGAGCAGACTAGATGGGCTGAATGGCCTACTTCTGCTCCTACAACTTATGGTTTAATGTTAAAAAGGGAGAATTATAAGTATTCTATCTAAATGCACTCAACATTCACAAGAACACTCATTTAATCCAGAATAAAAATATTGTTTCTCTTTATTTTGGTATTTCTGGTAAATTGTCCTGCCCGGTGCAAAATAGAAAATTTCAGGAAAATGTGTCAGTAACATCAGGGAAGTTGCAATAAAGCGCTTAGAAAATCATAATATAATTAGGTAAAGTAAACGTGGTTTGTAGAAGGCAAATAGTTTTTGACCAATCTGTTCAGCATTTTAAACAATGTAGCTAGTAGGGCGGCTGAGGAGAAAGCACTGGGACTGGTAATTTTAGGTAATTTTAGGATTTTCAAAACATATGCAATAAAATGCCTCAGAAAATGCCATGCACAAAGTAAGGGTTAATGAGGTTCAGGGGTCACTTAGTAACATGAACAGAAGATTGCTTCAGAATATTACATAGTGTAGGTAAAATGGGTCTTCATTTTTATTTGGCAGCTGTTACTGGGTGGGTACTGTAAGGACCAACGCAGGGATCTCAACAACTTAAAATAAGACCATAAGACATAGGAGCAGGAATTAGGCCATTCGGCCCATCGAGTCTGCTCCGCCATTCAATCATGGCTGGTAAGTTCCTCAACCTCATTCTCCCACTTTTTCCCCATAACCCTTAATCCTGTTGATAATCAAAAACCCATCTATCTCAGTCTTAAATGTACTCAGTGACCTGGCCTCCACAGCCTTCTGTGGCAGTGAATTCCATAGATTCACCCACTCTCCAGCTGAAGAAGTTTCTCCTTATCTCCATTCTGATAGGTCTTCCCTTTACTCTAAGGCTGTGCCTTCAGGTCCTAGTCTCTCCTACAAATGAAAACATCTTCCCAACATCCACTCTATCCAAGCCATTCAGTATTCTGTAAGTTTCAATTAGACCCCCCCCCATCCTTCTAAACTCCAATGAGTATAGTCCCAGGGTCCTCACACATTCCTCATGTTAAGCTTTCCATTCCTGGGACCATTCCCGTGAACGTCTTTTGAACCGGCTCCAGGGCCAGTACATCTTTCATGAGATACGGGGCCCAGAACTGCCCACAATATTCTAAATGTGGCCTGACCAGAGCCTTATAAAGCCTCAGTAGTACATCCCTGCTTTTATATTCAAGTCCTCTCAGAATAAATGCAAACATTGCATTTGTCTTCCTGACAATTGACTCAACCTGCAAGTTTACCTTGAGAAAATCCTGGACTAGAACTCCCAAGTCTCTTTGCACTTCAGACTTCTGAATTTTCTCCCTGTTTAGAGAATAGTCCATGCCCCTATTCTTCTTACCAAAGTGCATGACCTCACACTTTCCCTCATTGTACTCCATCTGCCACTTCTTTGCCCATTCTCCTAACCTGTCCAAATCCTTCTGCAGCCTCCCCACCTCCTCAATACTACCTGTCCCTCCACCTATCTTTACATCTATAACAACAAATTAGATGAAGAAACTGACTGTAATGTATCCAAAAGCAAAATCCTGCAGACAATGGAAATTTACAACAAAATCAGGAAATGCTGGAAATTGTCAGCAGGTCTGGTACAGAGAAAGGGCATCTCATTTTGTTTAAGATACAGGAGTATCCTAAAGTAAGCTGTGTGGAGGGCACCAAGGGCTGGAATTTGCAGCTCCTTTAGGATTGGGCTGTGGAGAATGGGAATGGCTGACATGGATAGGCAGCAGCTTGTTGGATTCTCAATGCTGTGCTACCTTACAAGTGATGAGATATGTTTTTGAGGGCACTTATCACAGAGAAGACAGCTGAGCCACTCTTCACCTTCACTGGCATTCACTGGGGAAAGGGAGTCCCTGCAATGTATGGGGAGATCAGCCAGGGAAGGGTCTCCTCTTCAGACGCTTATCAGTCCTTGAAATGGGCCCCCCCAATGTTAATGGAGGTCATAGCATTAGCACCCCCTTCCCTCAACAGCTGCTACCCAGAGTCTGCCCTAGTGGCCATCACTGACAATGCCAGCACTTGTGCCCATCCTCTTGAACAAATTGGCTCTCTGTGCCATTACAGAGGGATTTGAGAGCCAACCACACTTCTGTGAGCCTGGAATCACATGTAGACCAGACCAGGTAAGGATGGCAGTTTCTCTCCCAAAAGGACAATAGTGAACCAGATGGGTTTTTCCAGACAATTGACAGTGGACTCATAGTCATCATTAGACTCTTCATTCCAGATTTTTGTTGAAGTCAAATTGCACCATCTGCCGTGGTGGAATTCAAACCCAGGCCCCCAGAACATTACCTGGGTCTCTGGATTAACAGCCCAGTGATAATACCACTCGGCCATCGCTTCCCCTTATCTTATGAAGAAACGTTGAATGGGTTAAGTTTCTGCTCATTGCAACTTTGAAGGATGTGATCTCATTGAACCACGTAAGATCCTGGGTACAGAGATGATGTCTCCTCCAATACCACAGAACACAGTTCAAAATAAGCAACCTCCCTTTCAAAATGGAGCTGAGACACACTGTCTCTCAGGGAGCTGTTATTCTATGGAATTCTCTTCCCCTGTAAAGTGCTAGAGGCTGGGTCATTGAATTCATTCAAGGTTGAGTTAGATTTTGAGAAATTAGGACATTATGTTATGTGGGGGTTCGGTTAGGGGAGCTCAGCAAAGTGGAGTTCAGATCAACAATGATCTTCTTCAAACGTGGTGCAGGCTGAATGACTAATTCCTCTTCCTGTGTTCCATGTTCCTATGTAGGGCTGTCAACGTGGGTTAGCCCCCAGTGTTTGAACGAAACCAAGATGGTGGCTGTGTGATAATATCCCTGGCCTAGTGTTGCAAAATTGTATAGAGTACTTGTGACTTGGAAGGCGGGAAGTTAGAATTTGTTTGTAAAAATGATGCGGGTCTGGGCTGGTGGGATAGTGCATGGTCCCCTTAAGAGGTGATGAGCTTTTCTAAGCTTGGAGATTTAAATGAAAATTAGTCTGTAAACAGATAAATAGGTACAGACGGTTCTGAAATTGAAACATATATCAACTGGCTGTGTGATTGGAAACTTCAGGCTTGTTTTGATGTTTTGGCAACAAGCTGGAATCAACCAATTAACTTAAAGCAAGCACTTAGGGATTGAGAGCCAATTGAATTTAAATCTGGTAGTTTTGACAGCTTCAAACCAAACCTATTATTAAAAAATTGATGGGTCATCAGAGGTATATAAAAAGAAGGCTTTTCAAAATCTGGGTGAGAGCAAACCACCATCTGAGGAACAAACATCTAGCTCTCTGAGAAAGCACCATCTGTCCATAAAAGGTGCCACAGTAGTTCTAGCTAAAAATCCTCACAAAAGAATTAACAGAGAAAACATCCCTGATGGAAGGATCAGTGGAAGAAAGGCATTTATGACTGGAGAAGCGGCGGAGAAGGCAGAACATTCCAGAAGTCACACCCTGTATAGACTTTGAAAGTCTAAGCTTTTTTTTAATATTAGAATTAGAATCCCTACAATGTGGAAACAGGCCCTTCGGCCCAACAAGTCCACACCGAACCTCGGAGCATCCCAACCACACCCGTCCCCTTGTAACACACCTAACATACACATCCCTGAACACTACGGGCAATTTAGCATGGCCAATCCACCTAGCCTCCACATCTTTGGACGGTGGGAGGAAACCGGAGCATCCGAAGGAAACCCACGCAGGCACAGGGAGAATGTGCAAACTCCACACAGACAGTCACCCGAGGCTGGAATTTGAATTTAATTTTCTTATTACTTGGGTTTATATGAGTGTGGCTTGTCTTTATTGGAACTGCATACCAGTAGAATTCTGTTCAGTTAAGGAATAGCTAGTAGTTAAGGAGGAATTGTACAACTTAGTAATAGTCCTGTTAATTTTTTCACTGTTAGGGTTAAATAAATAAATTGTTATTTGTTGCTAATAAAGTGAATATCAGGGATTTTCTTTCATTTAACCATTCCACTTTGACAGATTAAGTGAGTTGATGCAAGCTTCTCTCAGTGTTCCGGGTTTAATTATAAGAAGGGGACCTCTACTCCCACCACAACAGATTGGGGGCTTGTGTTTCAGTTTTAATTATCAGAGGGGTTTGACCTCCCCTTCCTAACACTAGGAATCCAGTGAACCTAGACTGATGCTCTTAGGGGCATGGGTTTGAATCTCACCATGACAGCTGGTTAAATTTGGAATCAACTCATGAATATGGAATTGAAAGCTAACCTTAGTTATGGCAATGAAACTCTCCCAAACCCACAATCACTTACCTCCGGAAGGACAACGGCAGAAGATACATGGGAACACTAGCCCCTGCAAGTTCCCCTCCAAGCCACTCACCATCGTGACTTAGAAAATATATGGCCATTTCTTCACTGTTGCTGGGTCAAAATCCTGGAATTCCCTCCCTAAGGGCATTGTGGGTCACCCACAGCACAGGGCCTGCAGCGGTTCAAGAAGGCAGCTCACCCACGCTTCTCAAGGGGCAACTAGAGTTGGGCAACAAATGCTGGCTAGCCAGAGATGCACACATCCCACAAACGAATAAATTAAATAATACTCTCATCAATTGTCAGAAAAAACCCATTTTTAGTTAATTAAGATGCTTACTTTAGTCATCAAATTAAGTCATTAAGAGAAGCCTAATGGGTTGGCACCTGGTTCAATGTCTCTGGTGTCGATGGCATAAACAGGCAAACTTTTTGTTTGAAATCATTTTAGCTATTGTCTATATTTTTAAAGATTTTTTCATTTATTCTTTTTGTGTAATAACCTTCTGTTCTTTTGTTAAAGACCATTTACAGCCTCACTTCATTGTGTTTCAGCGATCGACGGGCACCATGTTAACTAGCTGTATAAAAATGAAAAATGATCTACAAGCCAAATTTCATTCTGGGATCTATTGGGTCCAGTAATATTGTCAGCTGGGATTATAACACTATGTTATGTTAAAATATTAAAAAATCTAAGACTAGTCGACACACAATCCAACACTAAACCAAACTGGGCACCATGCCCTTGAAGACCAGTGGAACTCATGCAGATCTTAATAGCCCATAGGATATAGGAGCAGAAATTAGGCCATTCAGTCCATCAAGTCTGCTCTGCTGTTCAATTATGGCTGTTAAGTTTCTCAACCCCATTCTCCTGCTTTCTCCCTATAAGCTTTGATCCTCTTAACCATCAAGAAAGTATCTGTCTTAAATGTACTCAGTGACCTGGCCTCTTAGGCCTTCTGTGGCAATAAATTCCATAGATTCACCACCCTCTGGCTGAAGAAGTTTCTCTTCATCTCCATTCTAAGGGTCTTCCCTTTAATCTAAGGCTGTACTAATGGAAACATCTTCCCAACATCCACTCTATCCAGGCCTTTCAGTATTCTGTCAATTTCAATTAGATCCACTTTCATCCTTTTAAACTCCATCGAGTGTGGTCCCAGAATCCTCAAACATTCCTCATATGTTAAGTCTTTTTTTGCCGGGATCATTCTTGTGACCCTCCTATGAACCTGCTCCAGGGCCTTCCCAAGATAACAAGCATGGGGCTGGATGAACACAGCAGGTCAAGCAGCATCATAGGAGCAGGAAAACTTGACGTTTCGGGCCCAAACCCTTCATCAGAAATGGGGGAGGGGAAGAGAGTTCTGAAATAAATAGGTAGAGAGGGGGAGGCGGATAGAAGATGGATAGAGGAGAGGATAGGTGGAGAGGAGGCAGACAAGTCGAAGAGGCGGGGATGGAGCCAGTAAAGGTGAGTGTAGGTAGGGGGGTAGGGAGGAGATAGGTCAGTCCAGGGAGGACGGCCAGGTCAAGGGGGCGGGATGATGTTAGTAGATAGGAGATGGGGGTGTGGCTTGGGGTGAGAGGAAAAACCGGTTAGGGAGGTGGAGATGAGCTGGGCTGGTTTTGGGATGCGGTTGGGGGAGGGGAGATTTTGAAGCTTGTGAAATCCACATTGATGCCATTGGGCTGCAGGGTTCCCAGGCTGAATATGATTTGCTGTTCCTGCAGCCTTCGGGTGGCATCACTGTGGCATTGTAGGAGGCCAAGGATGGACATGTCATCTGAGGAATGGGAGGGGGAGTTGAAATGGTTCGCGACTGGGAGGTGCAGTTGTTTGTTGCGAACTGAGCGCAGGTGTTCTGCAAAGCGGTCCCCAAGCCTCCGCTTGGTTTCCCCGATGTAGAGGAAGCCACAACGGGTACAGCGGATGCAGTATACCACATTGGCAGATGTGCAGGTGAACCTCTGCCTGATGTGGAAAGTCTTCTTGGGGCCTGGGATTGGGGTGAGGGAGGAGGTGTGGGGGCAGGTGTAGCACTTCCTGCGGTTACAAGGAAAAGTGCCGGGTGTGGTGGGGCTGGAGGGGAGTGTGGAGCGGACAAGGGAGTCGCGGAGGGAGTGGTCCCTCCGGAAGGCTAATAAGTGTGGGGAGGGAAAGATGTCTTTGGTGGTGGGGTCTGACTGCAGATGGCACCCCCCTTCCCAAGATGGGTGGATTGAGTTTTCTGTGCATACATCCAACATTGGAGCTGAGTTTTCTTAAGCATTTTATAACTTACTGTGTCTTATTTTCCGAAAGGATGTCAGACTGGGTGACTGGAATAATGGAAAAAATTATAGTGACAATCTTAGACATTTGTGAAATTTCCCATGTTTGCTGAGATTACAGAAATTTTTAGTCAGGAAGGGGAATCAAGGGTTTATGGGGGAAAGGCAGGAAAACGGTACTGATGATGTTCAGACTGGCTGTGATCTCATTGAATGGTGGAGAAGACTCAATGGGCTGAATGGCCTACTGCTGATCCTATAGGCTTATAGTGTAACCCCTTACTCCTATTGAATATAGTGGGTAATAAAAACAGCCAGCAGTAAGAAATATCTTTTCAACGTCATTCATTGAAGTTTGAAAATAGCCGATCACGAGAATTATCAGCATATAATTGGTTAAAGCTATTTTACATTGTTTAATTCAGTTTTATTACCCAATTGGACTAAAAGCCACAAACCCAAGGAGACAAAGCCTTGTTACGTCGTTAATTAATGAAGTTCATGAACATTAAGAAGCTGGTTCCTCCTATCCCAAATTCCATTGGGTGCATTGACAAGGAGTGAAAAGTACTTCGTCTAGTTTTGGATTTAAAAGATCATGAACATAATACAAAACAATGTAATAAGAGCTGGAGTGCAGGCAACTGCAGTGCTACTAAATGAAACTCCTATTTCCAATTACATTTTCTATTCTTCATTTCCACATGCTGTGATAAAAATTGAAAATCGAAATGAATAAGCAATCTGAAGCATTTTTGAAAAGAATGGTAATCTGTGCAGGTCAAAGAAGCAAATGGGTAATATAATTCATGATGTGCAGAAGGCAAACAAAATGCGAAACAAAATAAATAGCAAAAATATCTCCTCTTCCTTAGAGTCCGTACACTTATGCATATTCCCTATTTTGTTGTAAGTCAATAAAACTTCCAAACCCACAGCCACTTCCATCTAGAAGGACAAGGGCAGCAGATACATGGGAACACCAGCCCCTGCAAGTTCCCCTGAAAGCCACTCACCATCCTGACTTGGAAATATAACACTGTTCCTCAGTGTCACTGGGTCAAAATCCTGGAATTCCCTCCCTAAGCGCATTGAGGGTCAACTTACAGCACATGGACTGCAGCAGTTCAAGAAGGCAGCTCACCGCCACCTTCTCAAGGGGCAGCTAGGGATGAACAATAAATGCTGGCCCAGACAGTGATGCCCAGATCCCACAAATGAATAAAAAAATTCACAGTACAGAAAGAGGCATTCAGCCCATCATGTTTATGCTGGTCAACAAAGATTTTCACAATCATTCCATTTTCCAGCTCTTGACCCATAGTTATGGAATCTTTGGCAACTCAAGTGAATCTTTAAATACTGTTTAGCTCAATCACCATTTCCACCAGTAAGCTCCAGAATCTTACCACCCTCTGGATGGAAGGAATTCTCCTCAACTTTCCTCTTAGCCTCTGTCTCTGACCTAAGGTCAGTGCCCTCTGGTCATTGACTCCTCTACTAATGAAAGAAAGTGCCTTCCTATCCACTCTGTCCATGCTCCTCCTAATCTTATACACCCATATCAGGTCCCCTCTCAACCTTCACTGCTCCAAGGAAAACAACATCAGCCTATCCTATGTTTCATCATTTGTCAAACCCTCTGACCCAGGCAACATCCTGGTAAATCTCCTCAGCACCTTCTTTAATACAATCACATCCTTCCTATCACGTATTGACCAGTACTGCATACTGTACTCCAGTTGTGACCTAACCAGCATTTCATACAGATCCTGAATAATCTCCTCACCTCGATGCCTATATTCTATTTCTCATGTATTCTATGCCTCAGCTAACAAAGACCAGTGTCCCATCTGCCTCTTGAGGACATTATCTACCTGCTCTGCTACCTTCAGGGACCTGTATATATGCCCACCAAAGTCCTGCTGAACTTCAGTACCCTCCAGGGTCCTACGATTCATTGTGTAATCCCTTGCCTTGTTTGCTCCCCCATGCGCATTACTTCTCACTTTTACAGGTGACATAGAAACATTGATATCATATAACATCAGTGCTCATTTATTGCTCAGACCTAGGTTCACAATGCTCCATGCATTCATCCAATGAATTAACACTCTCTAGTGCCCTTACCCAATGAGTTGACTTGCAATTATTTTGGAAGAGTTTTTGGAGCAGCATCAATTTTGACTTTTAATGAAACAGACAGCATTGATTACCAGGACAAACCACATGAGACACTGAATATTAAAGGGGTCACAGCGTTCCATTTTTGCCTTTGAAAAGTGACAATCTTAGCAGAAACATAGCTTCAGCCTGAATTAAGACCTAGTGGGCAATAAGCTTAAATTTGTTATGGAAGGTTCCTGACTTTCATTTCACTGGTTAAAGGAAAACAAGTCAACTTCTGTAACCTGTGTCTGACCCTAACCCCAACAGCTTTCCCTTTATGTTCCACGTTACAGAAGAAACTGACACCAATATCATCCACAAAGTCCTGGATATTTATTCCCAATCTGACTAAAGTGGACTGGGAGCAGCTACTTGTAGAAAGGAAGCTACATCAGGAGAGTGTGAATTCTTCAAGAAGGTAGCAGTGACAGTACAGGGCCAACAAGTTCCTGAGACTAACGAATCCCTGATGTCAAGGCATGTACAGGATTGGATGAAGACAATGAGTCATACCATACTCAAAATCTTGACTCTATTGCTCTGTCCACAGATGTTGAGAGACCTGCTGAGTTTCTCCAGCATTCTCTGTGTTTGTTTCAGAATTCCAACATCTGCAGTATTTTGCTTTGAAATATTGTTTAACTGCTACAACTTTCAGCATGCTTTCTCTCTGTTATTACAAGGAATTTGTTTCCAATACTGAAAACAATTGATACCATCCAGGACAAAGTAATCTACTTGATCAGCATCCCTTCTAATGTATGCTCTGTAGGACTAATCACCACCAGCTAATGGTTGGGGTAGAATGCCACCATTAATCCTTCTTTCTATTCTAAAGGCTTGTTTCATTCATGATGATTAAGGGTGAACTGCTAGTGAGCCTTGTGATGTATAGGATAGGATCTATATAAATATTAATACCAATTATGTTAGAGTTTGGATTTTGAATGAGTGGCATTTGGGTTTTGACCTGCATGCATGCCAGAATTTAGCAATTAACTTGTCAATATTTCTGGAGATATTTGATTAAACCAGAAGAATACTTCCAGGGGTAGTAATGGGAATCTGTTTGCATGAGGAGACTCTTACACATGGATAGGGTAAACATTGAAGACTGTTAACATGATTTCAGTTAGAAGGATCAGTGACTGATTTTTTTAAAACTTGGAAAAACATCCATAGCTTGGAAACCTTATGGTTCAATTCAGAGAGATTCTAGTCGAAGCTAGTTGTATGAAACATTTTCTCCTAGAAAAAGGAGATCATTCAAAAATGGTTTACCTTAGTGCAAGGTTACTGGATTGAAATTCCAGATCAGAAGTGTTTGGCCAGAGCATTAAAGGTGTTATTCAAAGCTGGAAAAGTCTAAGTTCTGGTATATGAATGTTCAAGGAAAAGGTGATCTAACACTCAAGACCAGGAATTGAAAACAACAGTTACATCAAATCTGTGGCAGAGAAAGAAATTCTCTCTGGTGTTTGGATATCGTAACATGATGGTGTTGAGATAGATGGAATATTGTATTTTTACTGTGTATTTTAAATCTTTCACATTGTGTTAAATATAAATAGATTGGTTTATTCTATTTTATCTTCTTTTGTGTAATAAACTTCTGTCTAATTGTGAAAAACAGATCAGCAGCTGTGAAAGACCATCTTGTTAAACAAATAACAAAATATGTGCTATAAGGCCAGATTTATCTGTTTTTTATTAACTCATCAACCTGTTCAGGGATATTATGGCACACTTCTGGAGCAAGTGGGACTTGAACCATTGATTTGTCCAGCAATTACATCAGCTGGGATCATAATAGCCTTAATAAGAAGAGGAATTTGTTTGTACAAGCTGTATTTATAGCAATAGGTACAAGTTACATTGGCCGGTTAGATACAATTACTAAGACTATCATCATAGAGCAGTGAGGAAGCAGACCATTCAGCCCATCAAGTGTATGCTGAGAGCATCCCACCCCATCCCTGTAACCCTGCATTTCCCACAGCCAATCCGCCGAACCTGCACATCTTTGGACCGTGGGAGGAAACTGGAGCACCCGGAGGAAACCCGTGCAGACACGGGGAGAATGTGCAAACTCCACACAGATACCCAAAGCTGGAATTGAACTCAGGTCCCTGGTACTGTGTGGCAGCAGTGCTAACCACTGAGCCACCGTGTGGCATCATGACAACAGGTCAGTCTTCTATGGGAATTCGAGTTAGTCTCTATTTGTCCCCAGCCAAGAATGTACAATTTCATCAGATTGGAGGGACCTTAATGCAGTCCCCAACATTAACCCATTCAGAGTCGTTACCTTCCTCCAATTTATCCACCATTAGTACAATGATCTGTGCATCAATAGTTGCAGTGTGCAACATCTACTGAGATCTCCACCAACTGAAAGAACAGGGGTATGTCAGGCATGAACAAACATCACCCAGCATGGGAGTTTTTTACTTTGCCTTCAATGTCACTGTGTTTCAATCCTGGCCTCGCTACCTGACATTTTTCTGGAGGCATTTTCATGACATGGACTGAAGTGGTCGTCATCATCCCAATGAGGACAAACATCCAGGGATGGACAATTAATGTTAGACAAAGCCGTGTCAAAGATCCTTATCATCACTTCCTGAGGCTGAAATTTTTTTTTAAAAAGGCCCCAAATCAAAATAAAGACTTTTATGTATGGTGTGTGACGGGCCCCAATTTTTTAAGCAATTAAATAAATCATCCAACGTCCTGTTTTATGTTCAACTGAATAGTCAGCAAGAAGTATGCTATTTAAATTACAAATCCGTTTTCAAAACAGCTGAATAGTTCTGTATTTCAGTGATCGCTGGAAAAGCTTAGCAGCTGTCTGTCAAGAGAAATCAGAGTTAACATTTCAGGTCTGAGGAAGGAGCACCAGACCTGAAACGTTAAGTTTGATTTCTCTGCACAGATGCTGCCAGAGCTGCTGAGCTTTTCCAGCAATTTCTGTTTTTGTTTCTGATTTACGGCATCCGCAGTTCCTTCGGTTTTACTTACTTTATTTTTCCCAGTGGTGTGTTCAACTGAAATAAACGAGCATTTTATGAAAATGCTTTCTGCCTTTTTTTGAATGTTTTTCTTTGTTGCAAATTACACTTCATTCACATGGACAAGCTGCAAAGAGTACCTGAAGGATAGCAATTTCAGTGTGAGCACAGTCCTAATCCACCAATATTTCATCCAGAGGCATCCTAAAGACTAACTTAGAAATTCAACAATTCAGTATGTCATCTGTGCATTTTTTACACATCAGCCTAAATTAAAATGAAATTGGATTTGGATTGCGAGACTGTGAACTTGGCAACGCATGCATATAAAGGGACCATGTAACGCAAAAAAATGTGAAATAATCATCACAATATGTTGAGGATCAACAAAGTGTCAGTAAATAATTTTTAAAAAGTTATAATATTTCTATTAAAAACTGGCATGTCGAGAATGCCATGGTTTATGTATCTTTCTCGCCATTTACAAAATAAGTGCTCAATTTAGCCAAGCGGCTGTTTCATTAAAAGCATGGATTATGAACCCATTTAGTTACAACAAAACGTGACACTATAATTTGCCAGAATCTGAAATGATTACTTCTATTTTGTTGGTTTTCTTTTGCCTATCATGCAAATATTCAGGGTCACAAATCGAGATTACATTCTGACTAGCTGCCCAAAAGTATTGAAGAGGCTGTGTATAAATGTTTATTATTCAAAATCTCATTTTTATACAAAGGACATGTACATCGTTAAAATTGTTTCAATGAATAGTGGACCAAATATTCTACTCACACAGAAAAAAAAACATATATTACTCGGAGCTAATTGCCTACAATTTGCCAGGCTGCGATCTTTGCATCAACAAGAGACTTGCAATTAGAAATCTCTCCATTCCTGTTTTCAGGGGTCACCTCCCACAATCTCATCTAACGGTGATCAGGAAATAATTGCCAATTGTTGTGAAATCCCATCAGGTTCGCTAACCTCCACTAGAGAAAGAAAATCAGCCATTCTCACTGAGTTACCTGACCTACAGGTGACCGTTTTCCTCAATACCGTCCAAAATAGCCCAGCAAACAATTAGTTGTATTGGACTGCAAGAAAGTCTGATAGAAGAATGAAATCAGTCAGATCACTTGATATCAACAAAGGGAACATAGTCGTACTCACAGAATCATACCTTGCAGACAATGTCCCAGACACCACCATCACCCTCCCTGGATATGGCCTGTCCCATCGGCAGGACAGACACAGCAGAGGGGGCGGCACAGTGGGATACAGTCAGAAGGGTGTTGCTCTGGGAGTCCTCAACATTGACTCCGGACCCCATAAAATCACATCGCATCAGGTCAAATGTAGGAAAGAAAACTTTCATAGAACATAAAACACAGAACATTACAGAGCAGTACAGGCCCTTCGGCCCTCGATGTTGCGCCGACCTGTGAAACCAATCTGAAGCCCATCTAACCTACACTATTCCCTTATCATCCATATGTTTATCCAACGACCATTTAAATGCCCCTAAAGTTGGCGAGTCTACAATGCTGCAGGCAAGGCATTCTATGCCCTTACTACTCTCTGAGTAAAGAATCTACCTCTGACATCTGTCCTATATCTATCACCCCTCAATTTAAAGCTATGTCCCCTCGTGCTAGCCGTCACCATCCGAGGAAAAAGGCTATCACTGTCCACCCTACCTAATCCTCTGATCAACTTGTATGTCTCTATTAAGTCACTTCTTAACCTTCTTCTCTCTAACAAAAACAGCCTCAAGTCCCTCAGCCTTTCCTCATAAGACCTTCCCTCCATACCAGGCAACATCCTGGTAAATCTCCTCTGCACCCTTTCCAATGCTTCCACATCCTTCCTATAATGCGGTGACCAGAACTGTACGCAACACTCCAAGTGCGGCTGCACCAGAGTTTTGTACAGCTGCAACATGACCTCACGGCTCCAAAACTCAATCCCTCTACCAATAAAACCGAACACACCGTACGCCTTCTTAACAATCCTATCAACCTGGGTGGCAACTTTCAGGGATCTATGCACATGGACACCGAGATCTCTCTGCTCATCCACACTACCAAGAATCTTACCATTAGCCCAGTACTCTGTATTCCTGTTACTCCTTCCAAAGTGAATCACCTCACGCTTTTCCGCATTAAACTCCATTTGCCACCTCTCAGCCCAGCTCTGCAGCTTATCTATGTCCCTCTGTAACCTGCAACATCCTTCTGCACTATCCACAACTCCACCGACTTTAGTGTCATCCGCAAGTTTACTAACCCATCCTTCTACACCCTCATCCAGGTCATTTATAAAAATAACAAACAGCAGTGGCCCCAAAACAGATCCTTGCGGTACACCACTAGTAACTGAACTCCAGGATGAACATTTCCCATCAACCATCAACCTCTGTCTTCTTACAGCTAGCCAATTTCTGATCCAAACCGCTAAATCACCCTCAATCCCATGCCTCCGTATTTTCTGCAATAGCCTACCGTGGGGAACCTTATCGAACGCTTTACTGAAATCCATTTACACCACATCAACCGCTTTACCCTCATCCACCTGTTTAGTCACCTTCTCAAAGAACTCAATATGATTTGTGAGGCATGACCTACCCTTCACAAAACCGTGTTGACTATCCCTAATCAAATTATTCCTTTCTAGATGATCATAAATCCTATCTCTTATAATCCTTTCCAACATTTTAACCACAACCGAAGTAAGGCTCCCTGGTCTATAATTACCAGGGTTGTCTCTACTCCCCTTCTTGAACAAGGGGACAACATTTGCTATTCTCCAGTCTTCTGGCACTATTCCTGTAGACAATGATGACATAAAGATCAAAGCCAAGGGCTCTGCAATCTCCTCCCTAGCTTCCCAGAGAATCCTAGGATAGATCCCATCCAGCCCAGGGGACTTATCTATTCTCACACTTTCCAGAATTGCTAACACCTCCTCCTTATGAACCTCAATCCCATCCAGTCTAATAGCCTATATCTCAGCATTCTCCTCGACAACATTGTCTTTTTCCTGCGTGAATACTGACGAAAAATATTCATTTAGCGCCTCTCCAATCTCTTTGGATTCCACGTATAACTTCCCACTACTGTCCTTGACTGGCCCTAATCTTACTCTAGTCATTCTTTTATTCCTGACATACCTACAGAAAGCTTTAGGGTTTTCCTTGACCCTACCTGCCAAAGACTTCTTATGTCCCCTCCTGGCTATTCTTAGCTCTCTCTTACGTCCTTCCTGGCTAACTTGTAACTCTCAAGCGCCCTAACTGAGCCTTCAGGCCTCATCTTTACATAAGCCTCCTTCTTCCTCTTGACAAGAGATTCAACTTCTTTAGTAAACCATGGTTCCCTCGCTCGACGCCTGTTATCATATACAATGACTACCCTTCAGCATTTAATGAATGAGTTCACCTTCATATTGAACACAACTAAGAGGACTCCTAAGAGTGGAAAGGGCACAGAATATACTGTGAGTGGCAGGCTTAATTTATTCATTTATGGACATCCCTGGCTGGCTGAGCATTTACGGCTCATCCCAAGTTGCCTGGAGATAATGCTGGAGAGTTGCCTTGTTGAACTGCTGCTGTCCAAAATGCCCTTAGGGATGGAATTCCAGGATTTTGACCCAGTGACCGTGAAGGAACGGCAATATATTTCCAAATCAGGATGGTGAGTGGCTTGGAGGGGAACTTGCAGGGGGTGGGGGTCCCATGTATCTGCTGCCCTTGTCCTTCTAGATGAAAGTGGTTGTGGGTTTGGAAGTTGCTGTCTGAGGATCTTTGGTGAATTTCTGCAGTGCATCTTGTAGATGGTACACACTGCTGCTACTGAGCATCGGTGGTGGAGGGAGTGGATGCTTGTGGATGTGGTGCCACTCAAGCGGGCTGCTTCGTCCTGGATGGTGTCAAGCTTCTTGACTGCTATCAGAGCTGCACCCATCCAGGCAAATGTGGAGTATTCCATCCTGACTTGTGCCTTGTAGATAGTGGGCTGACTGCAGGGAGTCAGGAAGTGAGTTACTCGCTGCAGTATTCCTGGCCTCTGACCTGCTCCTGTAGCCTCTGTGTTTATGTGGTGAGTCCAGTTGAATTTCTGTTCAATGGCACAGATTTCCATGGTTCAATACGATGAACAAATTGAACTTGTATGTTGAATATATTTAATTGTAACAGAAAATTGTTCTTTTCATATTGATTTTAAGTGGATTTTCTTTCACAGATTGTATAGAATAAATGATATTTGTGTTTAACATCTAAAATCCAATTGATATTTCACATTGATTTGCCATTTCATAGAAATATATTAAGCAGGCAATATCACCATGTAATGCCGGTCTGGATTTCCCTTGTACTTACCAGACATCAGAGCATGTTGGAAATGTAATAGATGCTTTGATTGCTACATGACCTCCAAAATGCAGATGCACGGCAGAAATTCACCGAAGTCCTCAGACAGCACTTTCCAAACCCATAACCACTTCCATCTCAACAGACAAGGGCATGGGAATACCACCCCCTGCAAGTTTCCCTCCAAACTACTCACCATCCTGACTTGGAAATATATCGCCGTTCCTTCACTCTCACTGAGCCAACATTTTGTAATTCCCTCCCTAATGGCATTGTGGATCAGCCAACAGCACATGCGCTGCAGCGATTCAAAAAGGCAGCTCACCTCCACCTTCTCAATAAATGCTGTCCCCGCCAGCAACACCTACACCCAATTAATGAATTTCTAAAAATTATAACAATGACATAAAACTGGGAGCGACTAAAATCCATCCCATTTCTTAAAGGATTTTGGAGGCATTTCTAACTACATGGAAGGAAACTGTAGCTCTGATAATTCTCTGTGTAATCTCTGCATTTTAAGAAGCCTGAATTTGTGATACATGAATTTTGTTGACTTTGCACTAATAAAGTCCCCTGCCCATATCTAGCCTGACAAAGCTGTTAATTACCGGTTAATCTCATCAATATGGTGAGCATGTCTGCAGACCTTTCTTGGAAACACGGCTATAAAAGAGCGAGTTTACATTTTATGACCCATGACAATGTAAGTCCCATAGTTATTGCTGGGTAAATCTGTCAAATTACATTGATCAGCGCTGTGTAAAAGTGATTACATCCTGAAGATGTGATACATTTTGTTACATGGGAATGGTCAGAAACTTATTGATAATATTGGCCCAAATGTTCCAAGGAGTGACCATCACTGTTTGATGGCCAGTGCACTCCTGTTGTTGTTTCTGTTAGGACTAGTCTCCTCCCTTCTAGCCGAGGATTCTGATCACAAAAAAACAGAGTGTTCAGGGAAAGCCAAGCTTGAGACCGCCTGCTGTAGCAGCAGTCAGTGAGCCACGCTCTGAGGTTTGAAGTTCAGCGGAACTTGACAGCTGCTGTGCAAGGTTTGTGTGGAGTTCAGGCGTCAGTCGTGAAAGGATTAGGGTGCCAAGTGGGTAGAGTTCCAGAGTGCCAGGTGGGGAGAGTAGACATCGCATAGGTGAAGGAATTCTTATGGTAGGTTGCAGTCAGTGAGGGGATGGGTGATGGGGCCAGGACCAGCAGCAAGAGAGGGGAATTTTCAGCCCATAGAGGGGTGGACTGAGTCTAATTTGGGAGTTGGGGTTGGGGGAGGGGGGAGGACAAGTCTGATTTTGAGTTGTCACTATTGATATCTTCGATGTGCCTTCTTTTCCATGTTTTTACCTCTGTTTTCCAGACTGTTCAATGTCATACTTCCTTACACAAACCCCTCATAGTTCTGACCTCACTAGCTGTGTAAACAGAAGAAATCTGCACCTATGATTCCTCTCATCGATATTATTCCATCGCTTTTTGTAACCACAGAAGTCAAATAACCTTTAGCATTAGGCATTTGCCTTGGTCAGCTGTCTGGTTTTGCTTGTTCTTTTCACAGCAAGCTGATCAAGTGTTTATGGAAAGTTAGCATCATTTCCCATCATGATCGTTAGCCATAGGGCTGCAGCTATGCATAAAGTCTCAGTGGAGTTCTGAGTTCCAGAAGTAGCTATGTGACCGTGCTTTCTGATAGATTTCCTCCACTTCCACTTTCCACAGTGACCCCCAAAGCTGCAAGGGACTATCTCTGGGGAGAATGTGCCCTGCAGAAAGACCATTCAATTTCACAGAGTAAAATAAAAATATTGCAGATGCTGGAAATCCGAAACAGCACTTTCTGTTTTTATTGCTAATTTCACGAGTCTTGGTAGAACAATTTATTGCATTCCAAATATGCTGAGCAAAACATCTAATTGTTACATTAAAACTTCAAAATATGCTGTGAAACATTCCTGAATAAAATTAAAAACTTGCCACATCAGGTTAAGTAAAGAATATCAAGAAATTTGAAAAATAAATATAATGAACATGGCCAATCCTACCAATAAAATAGTTTTGTTGGGAAAAGTTGAGATAACAAGGTGTGGAGCTGGATCAACACAGCAGGCCAAGCAGCATCATAGGAGCAGAAAAGCTTGACGTTTCGGGCCTAGACCCTTCATCAGAAATGGGGGAGGGGAAGAGGGTTCTGAAATAAATAGGGAGAGAGAAGGAGGGGATAGAAGATGGATAGAGGAGAAGTTAGGTGGACAGGAGGCAGACAGGTCAAAGAGGCGGGGATGGAGCCAGTAAAGGTGAGTGTAGGTGGGGAGATAGGGAGGAGATAGGTCAATCCAGGGAGGACGGACAGGTCAAGGGGGTGGGATGAGGTGAGTAGATAGGAGAAGGCGGTGGGGCTTGAGGTGGGAGGACGAGATAGGTGAGAGGAAGAACAGGTTAGGGAGGTGGAGATGAGCTGGGCTGGTTTTGGGATGCGGTAGGGGGAGGGGAGAGTTTGAAACTTGTGAAATCCACATTGATACCATTGGGCTACAGGGTTCCCAGGCTGAATATGATTTGCTGTTCCTGCAGCCTTCAGGTGGCATCATTGTGGCATTGCAGGAGGCCCAGGATGGACATGTTGTCTGAGGAATGGGAGGGGGAGTTGAAATGGTTCGCGATTGGGAGGTGCAGTTGTTTGTTGCGAACTGCGCACAGGTGTTCTGCAAAGCGGTCCCTGAGCCTCCGCTTGGTTTCCCCGATGTAGAGGAGGCCACAACGGGTACAGCGGATGCAGTAAACCACAATGGCAGATGTGCAGGTGAACATCTGCTTGATGTGGAAAGTCTTCTTGAGGCCTGGGATTGGGGTGAGGGAGGAGGTGTGGGGGCAGGTGTAGAACTTCCTGCGGTTGCAGGGAAAAGTGCGGGGGGTGGTGGGGCTGGAAGGGAGTGTGGTGCGGACAAGGGAGTCATGGAGAGAGTGGTCCCTCCGGAAAGCAGACAAGGGTGGGGAGGGAAAAATGTCTTTGGTGGTGGGGTCGGATTGCAGATGGCGGAAGTGTCGGAGGATGAGGCGTTGGATCCGGAGGTTGGTGGGGTGGTATGTGAGGACGAGGGGGATTCTTTTTTGGTTGTAATTGCGGGGACGGGGTGAGAGGGCAATGATTTTGAAAGTGACCTTGCCTTCTTGCAGTTTTTATATGTCCATGTATTTATTCAGTGCAACTGTTAGATTATTTCAATGTTAGATTTCACATTCCAATATCTGATGGATGATTCATTGCTCTATGTTCCAACAAAGGCAGATCTCCCGATGACACTACTCAGGATAATGAAAGGACACCGCAACTGTTGCAGACCAGCTAACATCATTTATCAAACAGGCATAGAGATGAATCATGAAGAGATAATGAAAGGATCCAATGTGTTGATTTGATGGAAATGTAGATACAGTGAAATTACAAGAAATTAGCTCTTGTTGGAAAACTTTGAAGTCCCTAGATGTTAGATTAAGTTCAAGCAGGGAGAATTTGAAGATTTGAAAACTGTGAAATGTTTAGGGTGAGAATATCTTCAAAACTTTGGCACTCAGAATGAATTTCCATCAGACACTGCTCTTTTTTATGTCCATGCTTCACAATTTAACAATATGACTTTAAGCCAGTAAATTCAACATGCAATTAATTGTTTTACCGAGTTCTAAACAGTTACTAGTCAAAAGGTCCTGGTTTATCTTTTCTCTATTCCAATTATCTACACTGTTTACAAATATTTAAAAATTCCAAATTTCATTGCAATAATCAATTGATGTAATGATAAAGGAAAAAAGTGAACTTGTATTTATATAGTGTCTTTCATGTCCTCAGGTGTCTCACTACTGAAAGACTTTTGAGAAAGGGCCACCATTGTAATATAGGGAGATTACATACAGCAGGATCCATGATGACCATATTATCTATTTCAATGTGTCAATTGCCAAACTATACTCACTCAATATATCAGACACGTTCCCTTACTTTTATTTGATTCGAGATGGAACAGCTTATATTTCAATCAGAGGGAGAGGATGTAGTCTTGAATTTAAAGCTCATGTAGGAATAAGACCATAAGACCATAAGACATTGGAGCAGAAATTATGCCATTCGGCCCCTTGAGTCTGCTCCGCCATTCAATCATGGCTGATAAGCTCCTCAACCCCATTCTCCCACCTTCACCCTGTAACCCTTGATCCCCTTGACAATCTAGATTTTAGGAGCAGGAGTGGGTCATTCAAGAACCCAGCTGATGGTAAGCTGGACAATTCAGATCCTAGAGTGAGACCTGGCTTCACAGACCACAAATTTTAGATTTTCTTTTACCTACTATGGCAGTCAGTCTCTGAATACATTCACAAGAGGCTAGAACTAGGAAACTAGTAGAAATGTAACTACAGCAGATTTCCTGTTTAACTTTGGATAGGGTGAGGGTTCAATCTCATTCTGATGTGCAAATTATATGGAAACATTATTCCAATTGTGATATTCTTAGATTTGGACGAGGTTAGGGATGGCATTCAATTCAGTTAAAGTTAAGGTAAGGTTCCTTTGAGTTACTGTTTTATCCATGAACTTGAAATTACAAATGTTGCACAGTTTATTATATACCTGGAAATTTTACACTGTAAACAAAAAATCCACCTCCCAAATTGGCAGCAAAACAACAGCTATTCAACTGCAAACTCTGAAATGTAATTGCAGGATTAATATTGAATGTCAACATTGAGTATTATGTAATGTAGTCTCCTATGAATAGAACAGGCTATCTGTGCTGGCCATAACACAACACGAATTAAATCAAAGGGTCTAGACCCGAAACGTCAGCTTTCCTGCTCCTCTGATGCTGCTTGGCCTGCTGTGTTCATCCAGCACCACAACTAATTAAATCAAACATTGGCTTAAGTAGCTTTGACTGTGTAGGGAAAATAATCTCCTGCAAAGTCACAACAAATCATGGAATACATTTAGACCTCAGCTTCCAAAACAAGGTCTAAACAATTCTTCTCATGTAAAATATATTAAATTATGACACTGTCAGTTTTTAGGCAAAATGGTTACATTTCTTCAGCAATCATTAGAATCAGTGAAAAGCAAATAGAACATAGAACATAGAACAATACAGCACAGAACAGGCCCTTCGGCCCTCGATGTTGCGCCGACCTGTGAACTAATCTAAGCCCATCCCCCTACACTATCCCATCATCATCCATATGCTTATCCAAGGACTGTTTAAATGCCCCTAATGTGGCTGAGTTAACTACATTGGCAGGCAGGGCATTCCACGCCCTTACCACTCTCCGAGTAAAGAACCTGCCTCTGACATCTGTCTTAAATCTGTCACCCCTCAATTTAAAGCTATGCCCCCTCGTACTAGCCGACGTCATCATCCTAGGAAAAAGACTCTAACTGTCCACCCTATCTAATCCTCTGATCATCTTGTATGTCTCTATTAAATCCCCTCTTAGCCTTCTTCTCTCCAATGAGAACAGACCCAAGTCCCTCAGCCTTTCCTCATAAGACCTTCACTCCAGACCAGGCAACATCCTGGTAAATCTCCTCTGCACCTTTTCCAATGTTTCCACATCCTTCCTGTAATGGGGCGACCAGAACGGTACGCAATATTCCAAGTGAGGCCGCACTAGCGTTTTGTACACTTGCAGCATGACATCACGGCTCCGGAACTCAATCCCTCTACCAATGAAACCTAACACACCGTACGCCTTCTTAACAGCACTATCAACCTGGGTGGCAACTTTCAGGGATCTATGTACCTGGACACCAAGATCCCTCTGCACATCCACACTACCAAGAATCTTTCCATTGACCCAGTATTCTGCCTTCCTATTATTCTTCCCAAAGTGCATCACCTCACATTTGTCTGCATTGAACTCCACTTGCCACCTTTCAGCCTAATTCTGCAGTTTATCCAAGTCTCCCTGCAACCTGCAACATTCTTCCACACTGTCCACTGCTCCACCAACTTTAGTGTCATCTGCAAACTTACTAACCCATCCACCTATG